>JAVCKT010098727.1:0-30062 GCA_032273925.1 Rhynchotus rufescens | reverse complement strand
ACAGCATGTGGCACAGGGTGGCATCCAGACGGGTTTTGAAGACCTCCAGAGAAGGAGACTCCACAACCTCCCTGGGCGGCCTGTTCCACTGCTCTGTCACCCGCACAGGAAAGAAGTTCCTCCTCACCTGCAGACGGAACTGCCTGTGCTCCAGCTTATTCCCATTTCCCCTTGTCCTATCGCTGGCCACCAAAGAGAAGAGCTTGTCCCCTTCCTCCCTGCATTCTCCCTTCTTGAACTTACACATGTTAATCAGATCCCCTCTCAGCCTTCTCCAGGCTAAACAGGCCCAGCTCACTCAGTGCCTCCTCATACGAGAGATGTTCCAGTCTCTTAATCATCTTAGTCGCTCTAAGAGAATTTCTTTTAATTCAGAGCTGCTGCGCAGGGGACGTGCGGGACAACCTGCCCCACCTTCCAGCCCGGGCCCGGGCCGCTCAGCGCAGCCCCACTGGGTCGGAACCGGCTCCCAGCCGCGCTCGCACACCAGGAGCCGGGCTCCAGAACCGGCACGACCCACGCGCCCCCAGATGGCCCCTGTCCCATGGGGAGACCCTCCCAGCCCGTGTAACACACAGAGACAAGGAGAGTGTTGTGTGAAATGGGACTGCAGCTCAAGGAGCAGGTTAAGGTAAGAGCAGAGGAAGGAGACTGAGATCTCCTCCTGGCTCTCAGTCTGCCCAGAAGGACAGTGATGCTGTGGAGTCGCCGTCTCACTGTACTAGGCTATGAGTAACTTCCAATTTTTTGTTATGGTTTGCTTCATAATGCCTTACTGAAATAAAAATAGACAAAAGTAATTATAAGCTTGGTAACATCCTTACGGAAAAACATCTGAATTACCCTAAAAACAACTCAGTATGTAATCAGTAATTGCTCTTTCTAATGGGTGTAGTTTCCAAACGCAAAGGTCTATTTTGAGTATACTACACATCATCAGATTCTGCATTACCTGCTACTTCCAAGAGCAAGTAAAAGAATGACTGAACTTAAAAATAATAGTAGGGAGTAGATGATGGGTGCACCTCTCCTTTCACACAGGTTCCAGCTTGTCAGACTCCTACCTGAACTGCTGAACTGTTTTGCTGCATAATCCTTTATTTTTAGCCATAGCTCTGAGGCTCTTCTTTGACAATTGGCTTCAAAAACTCAGAGGGAAGAAGGGAAAAAAAAAATTACACGTACATCACTTCCAGGCTTGGAAACAAAGCATTTTGACTCCTTTTTCCAAGTGGGGCCCAAGCACGTCACTTCTGCAGTACAGGCTGTGTGCTTTGGAAGGAGCAAGTGCACGGGGCCGCCAACCCACGGCCACAGCCTGCAGACACCAGCCAGAGCCCTGGGCCACGCCACAGGAGATACAGAACTCAAGCAGAGTTGTAAAACTCACTGCAAACATTATTAACAATTGGAGAAAATTGTAGTGAGGGGAAGAAGAAAAAAGAAGATATTGGCATTTCTGCTCCCTCTACAGAAGTCACTTTGCTCCTTCCCCATTTTTTAACAGCGTAACAAAAAATCCCTGTGCTCCTCACTACATTTCCAGCAAACACCTCCCAGTCTGTCAGACAAGCCCCATTTTTGTGCTCTGGGCAGGGGCAGCCACCCCACAGCCCAGCTCCCACCCTTCCCAGCGGGAACGCGTGCCGGGGCTCTGGATGCCGGTGCCCGGATGGCTCGATCCACGCAAGAAGCTGCACGTTTAGACAGGCTAATCCCCGGATAGGTGAGGGATTTATCTTGGAAAATGCTGCTGATGCCGGGGAAGGGGCGGCGCGGAGGGTCCTCTGGGTGCTGACGAGGGGAGAGGCTGCACGGCTTGTGGGTGAGGAAAGATGAGATTAAGAGGCCTCCCACGGGAGCCCCGCTGGATGTCACACAGGAAAAATGTGAAGCAGGCAGCGACACACTGCACATAACCATGGGCAGCACGAGCCTGCCACAATGTAAGGGGAAAATCCAAGATTACAGTGAGGGATAAGTGCCACGTGACGCGAAGCAGATTCCATCGTGTCGGCTTTCCCTCCAGGATGACACAAAGCTCCAAACGGTCCCATTATTTTTAGCCAGGAAGCCGTTTCCAAGAGGCCCGCTGCCACGCTAGCTCCTTCTGGGAAAATGAAGCAAAGACTTTAACATCCTAAAAATGATTTATTGCAGCTCTCAATTTCTCCTGCTAATTGCATCTCACTTCGTGCCTTGACCTTTCTAATTCCGTTCCTGCATCTTTGCACCCCATCCACTCACACTTGCCCTTAGTCATTTGACCCAATTTCCATTTCTGGTTTGTTTCCTTCTCGCATTTGAGGTCAACACAGAGCCTGCAGTTCAACCAAACTCCTTATGCTCCCTGTCTTTTCTCCGCAAGGTGAGACAGTTGCAGTTGAGCCCGTTGCAGACCCTCACCATGGAAATAAACTCTTTCCCTCTTCTGAAGGAGGCTTTTCAGTCTTGTTCTTCCTGCTGTGCTCTCTCCCTCCCTTTCTTACAAGCATCATTGATCTGTAACCGTTCACCCCAATTGCCTCCTATAATCAAAACCTTTGGTCTAGCTGCATCTTTGACCTCCTCTGTTGGGATACTGACCACGCCGAGGTCCCTCTGAAGCAGATGCCCGGGCAGTTAATCCTCCTCCCCGCGTTACAGCTACGTCCTGTGCTCTAGGGCACTGCAGAGCTCTCCAAAGCACCTCTGCTGGGCACTGACCAGCCTGGAGCACGTTCTGATCTGGCCCCGCTGCTCCCGCCTCAGCTGACCGGCTGCTCCCGCAGCCATCGGAGCTTCCCAGTCCAAGCAGCTGGATGCTCAGCGCCCACCTGCAAACGCGGGGCCCAAAGCCGGGCGCACAGGAGCACTGCAAGCCCCTCATCGGGGCACCTCGGCCTGGAGCAGCTCCAAAGCGCGGCCGTGCCTGCAGCTCCCTCGGCTCACTGCCCACAGCCTGTCTGCCGTAAAATCCACACACGCCTCACGGATGCAGGAGCTGCTGCCCACAGCCCCCCGGCCCTGGCCATACCTCTCTCATCACCTACATGCTGCCCTGTGCTCTGGGTGTCCCTGCTGGAGCAGGAGGTTGGATTCGATGATCCCTATAGGTCCTTTCCAACCTCAGCCATGCTGTGACCCTGTGATTCTTGCACGTGGCACCAGGGAGGCACCTCTCTCCTTCCCTCCCTCCCGCTCCTGCTCCCATTCCCACTCCAAGGGCTGCGGGCTCTGTGGCACAAGCGGGTCTCAGCGCGCGCTCCCCTCACCCGCCTGCCATGGGGCTGCCCTTCTCGAGGAGGGTCCTCGATCCCCACGATGAAGAGAAGGCAACGCCGACCCCTCGGGCCGTGACTAAATGCTCCAGCTACACACGCTCAGCAGCAGTATATTAAAATAATAATAATTAAAAAAATAAAAACACCCTTTGTCACATCCACTGAAGGTAGGAGCAGGACCTGAGCTCTGGTTTCTGAACAGGCCGAGGACACTCGCAGCCCTGCAGCGGTGACAATCCCCCCGTTTCCCACATTATCCATCCCCCCGACAATCCCCACTGGATGCCTCTGCCTGGCAGTGTGACCCAAGGAGCTGTTTCTGAAACCTCTCTGCAGATCTGGTGCAGATCTATCTCCCTTACTCCTCACACCTGCTCTGAGGCAAACACTGGACTGACTACCCACCTAATGTTAAGGTCTTGGGATTAAGCCTTTGGAATTCTATTTAGCACGGCAGTCTTGAAAAGAAATAATAAACAGTAGCAGCTATATTGACCGCTTTGCCAACCCTAAGGAATACCAATTAAAAAGTTACACCTTCTCCGAAAGTTTTACCCCTGCTGCTAACAATGCACAAGACAACTAAGAATAAAAACCTAAAACTAAATATTCTTTCCCTGGGCGCCTCCTGTGCAGCTGACAGCCTCTGCTCCCCTGTCAGCAGCATACTATTCTTTGTACCTAGCTGAAGCTTATGAGAGTGTCACAGCACAAGAAAACGCAGAAGTTATTCTGAAGAAAAATGCAATTACACAAACCCAGAGAAATGAGCAGAAAGAAATTTCAGAAATACCTGGAACTACTTTTAATTCAGCTTTGACATTTTGTGTTGTCTTACAAAAGGATGAAGAATTATTTACATCACTTCTGCTGCGCTGTTACCAAAGACTACCCTCTGCCAAAAATCTTTAGTGTATTTATATATACAAAAACATATGGCTGCATAAACACACTTATCTCTTCCCCACACTACTCCTAGTGTTATAAATTTGGAAATGAAAGCAAAATTGCAAGAGCAAGCAGGAAAAGAAAGGGATTTTTTGTTGTTGTTCTAATACAAGGGGATTTTTGGTATGCTGTGTGTGACCTGGCTCTACCTGTTGGCCTCGGAGAGCGGCACGGACCACGCTGGGAAGTGCAGCTGGAGCACTGCAGCCCAGCCCGGCACAGCAGCAAACCTGGGGGCACCTCGAGCCAACCGTCCCCGGCTGCCCTCCAAAGCCCAGGCACGCTCCCTTCCCAAGCCAGCCGCTCCGGCCTCGCCTCTCCCAAAGCCAGCTCATCCCGTGTCATTCCCTGCGCGGCCGGCGCTCGCCGGGCCCTGCACAGCCCCGCGTGCAGCTCAGGGCATCCCAGCGCAGCTCTGCCTCCCTCCCGAGGCCACGGCGAGTGCACAAACACCCCCATGCCACAGGGCTGACTTCTAAACATCGGTTAGGAGCAGGGCATGCTGGAGAGCAAGCACTCTGCTTTGAAAAATCCGCATTTTGGGATTTTGTTCTATCCCGGAGCAAAAGCAAGATGCTAAAAGTCAGGGGCGGAGGGGAGGAAGAGGAGACATGCAGGCAGATGGGATTTGGGAAACAGATTCACATTTTTACCCTGCCTGATCTGAGACAAGGACTTCCAGCCTAGGTTTTCCTAAGTCCAAAGGAAGCACCTAGTCCTTAGGCTGCGACCAGGGCAAGCAGGAAGCCCTCCTCTCGCTGTGAAAGCTGATCAAACAAAGCACCTGAAACCATTTCCTTTCCTTTCCTCATGAAAGTGTCAGCCTGCACCGGTGATGATCTTTTTCCCTCACAGTTCATACACGTATTTCTAGTTAGCTCTATCTGGAAGGCACCAACTTACACTTTCTCAATGGTTATCATTAACAATGCACAAGCATATAGGTATTTGGGAAGCTGACTACGGAAATTCACCCATTTAGGGGGAAAAAAAAAAAAAAGGAAATAGTGTCAAAATAGTTTCACTCTCCCTATAGCTTCCTATGGAAAGGGAGTTCTAAGGAAGAGAAAGTTCTAGAAAAGAAACCTTCTAGCCAAAAGGTCTTCCAGTATCTAAATATTTACTCAGCTTTGGCAAGGAGATGGAGAGAGATGCCTGAATCCATCATTCTGGTGAGGGGATAATTTGAGGAGAGGCAATAATACATCAGAATCATGACTTTGGGAAAATAAAGCTCTATCAGTGAATAAGAGAAAAAAAAAAAAACCTACAAAAAGGTCTGCAATCATCTCTTATGACGCCTAAGCCAAAAATTACTTCACAGAAATCCGCGTTTCCGCGGCTCTCAATTACTGCCTACAGTGCCGGGGCAGGAGGCCTTCCCGCGGAGCCGGCCCCACGGCGGCGTGAGCAGGACAAGCCGCAGGGCGGGAGGCCGGGCCGGCCTCGCCGGGCGCTCGCCAGCCGCCTCCCGCTTCCAGCACCGAGGCAGGGCTGCCCTAAGAGGGAATCTCCTCTCCCACCGCCCGGCTGTGTCCCTTGGCCCCAGACAGACCCACGCGCTGGCAGGAGTGCTGCTGGCTACGCGGGACGCGCTCCCGAAGAGCCCCGAGCGGCTCGTGCCCCAGGTTAACGCTCCATCAGCCGAGACACGCTGGCCACGCTGACAGGAAAGCGTCGGCGCCGTCCTGAGGAGCCTGGCAGCCACAGCGGCGGCGCCCTCGGGAGCTGCTCGGGCTCCAGGCACACGCGGGAGGCCCTCATCTCCCTCGTGCTACAGCGGGGCCAGAGCGGGGCTCCCTGCAGCGGCTCTCCCTCACCACAGGGCTCTTCCTTCTTTCTTTTCCTCAGGAAGAGAGGAAACCTGCATTGGAAGGCGCAGCTCCCCCACACCTTGTGAGCTGCAGCAGGCTGTGGCTTTCCTGCCCCTCCGCGAGCGTAACCAGCTCAAGCCGTAACAGGGACGGCCTCCAAACCAGAGGCAGGAGCACAGAGGCAGCCCTGGCACACGAGCCACGAGAATCCAACGCCAAGGTCATCGCTACTGACTGCACACAGATATTACTGGAGCCCTTCCTGGGTAAGACTTACTTAGGTCATTTTGGTATTAAGCTTGCTCTGTTCCCTTGGTGCGCGGCTACCAGGTCTCTGCTCCATCCCGCTGGTAACAGGGCGTGAGGAAAAGCACAAGGGAATAAACATCAAAACCACTGAAGACTAAGGAATTTAAAGGAAACTTTGCTCTTGAAACAATTCCTTAGTATTTTTACATGTCAAGGGGTGCAAAGACTAGAGAGCAACAGGTTTGCTGGCTTGTATAAATTGACCAAGAGCTGGAGAGAGCAAGCGGGGAAGAGAATTTCAAGGGCAGCAAATGTTTAATTTCAAGGACTACACAAAATAGAGATTAAAAACATACGTAAAAATAGTATGTGGCATTTACAAACCAAGTCACTAAAAAACAACTGTAGGCGCAGAGGAGACAGAAGGATGATTATTGTCACAAATATAGTTTGAAGATTAATTATGTCCATTCCCCCACACAAAAAGGTCAATAGTCTACAAAGGCTTCTCAAACATATTTTTTAAAAAAATCTAATCATTTAAAAAATAAAGTCTGCACATTTTTTTAAAGAGCAATATTAGTCCTGATTTTGATAGAAAAAGCATATCCTAAAATTCCTATGCCTTAACCAAAGAAACAGATATGTTCTGAATATTTAAGATGTCGCCTCTCCCAGGTTCCTATCCAACTTTAGAGTTGCCATAAGTAATAATAAGAAAAGACTGCATTAAGTAGCTATTAAAAACAAGTATTTCCCCAAATTACTCAGGATTTGTCCTCGTTCCCCTGGTTTCTGTCTCCGTGGAATCACCCAGGACGAACAAGATCCGATTTTCTAAATGCACAGTGCAATTAAAGATAAATCTACCAGAACGGAATTCCGGGTTTCGGATCAGAACGGAATTCCGGGTTTCGGATTTCCCGCTGCCCGGGAGGGGGCACAGGATCCCGCCGCAGGAGCCGCAGCGCACGCAGAGTGCGAGGAAGTCGGGCAGGCAGCAAACGCACGTGAAGGAGACGCTGGCAGCTTCACGGGCCACATCTTCCCCACTTTGCTCACTATTACGTTGGCTCGTTAGCTAGATACTCACTACATGCAATTATTTTAAGTAAAATGATATAGTTTTGAAGTTAAAAACATTTCCTCTGGGGGAAAGAAAGAAAAAAAAAAAAGCTAATTAAAATTGTCAAATGTGATTACATGTATCTCTACTAAGGTCCAAGTTCACCACTCCTTTAACATTATTTAAATCACTGTGCAACAACTACATAGCTTTAAAGGGTCAAATACTAAATCCAACTAAATACTAAAAAACTTCTGGTTGATTCACTAGAACCAGACTGTTTTGGCAGCCTCTGCAGCAAGAACAATTCAGCTTTCAGTTCAGCCTACTAAAAAGACCTTATTTACTCCAACAATGAGAAACTGATTGGGAGCTGCATAATGCTTTCCTCTCTCAATCTTTGAATACTCACTAAGATCATGAAAGGACAAGATGACAGGAAAAAAAAGAAAGCAAGTTAAAAATAAAAATGTATTTGCATATATAATATACATTCAGTACACTGACAATTTATATTTTTTAAACAACTTATTACATATTTCTCATTTAAACTCAATTGTCATCCCCAAAACCAGCCTGACATCAATTGCAAGTAAAATATAATCTAACACATGGCCAGTTAATGTATTTCTAACATGATAAGGTAATTTGAACAGAGCACTTACTTATGTTATATCATTACTAAAATATATAGATATTATATTCCTTTCATCAGTAACCAAAACCTAGTTCAGCATAATGGCCATATTGCTACATAAATCCCCTGTGAACTAAACTTTCTTTAGTTAATTAGATTTAAAAAACAAATACAGAAATAATATACAATTTTTTTTCATATATTTCTTGCTTTATAATTTAAATCATGATGCACAGAAGCCAATTCAAAGCAAATCACCCTCATAAGGAGGGAGGAGAAAGTCTTCTACAAAACAGCTCCTTACAGCTTCAACAAACTCCAGGCTCTGGAAGTCAATGGTAGTTGGGCTCGTGCTTTAATGCAGCAACCAAGGACTAAGGGAACCGGTCACAGGCAAATTGCAGCTACTACTTTGGTACCTACTTACCCACCGCTAGCTCTGCTGCAGTGACAATCTAGTGAAGCTCCAAGGTTAGATACCTCAGTGCAGAGCTCAGTGTATGGTCCTAAAATTGCAGCACGCAGAATGAGTCTTCAGACAATTTCCTGCGAGGCTGATGCTCACCATGGGAAAAGGGCAACAGGAGGGAGTCGACGGGATGGCTCAGCCACGCATTGTAGCCAGCAGGCACATAGGGAAAAAGAGATCTAGGAACTGGGGGAAAAGCTGCAGGGAAGGTCTGACACTGAAGGGCTCAAGTCTTGAAAAGAGGCCCCCTCCTCCAGGGGCACACGACGCCTACACAACTTAGAAGCAAGGGATTAAATGGATGTAGATATAAATTTAAAGAATTAGAATCAACATCAAAATCAAGAGGTAAACTGGAACACAAGGATCCCTAAATGCTGCTCCCACATTAAGCACGCTCCCATCTACCACATTCCAGAAGAAGTGCTGTGTGCACTTCCATTTACAAAACACACACAAACCTGCCCAGGGAAGTAACTTGGCCCTGGCTCTGAGGGACTCCAAAACAACAGCTCTCTCAGTGTGATCATATGCACGACCGAGGAAAAGCATCCGTGCCCTTCCCTTTGCAGACTTCCAAAAGATGGTTTTAAAAGACTGTGGGACTAGACTGGAGTAAAGTGAATACGGCTTGAAAAATTTCCTCTCACCTTAATCCCTTCCCTGCCTGGACGCAAGGCCCCGCACGGCTGCGATGTGCAGTGAGTGGCCTGCGGCTTCGCTGCTCTTGCAGGCACTCCGTGTTCTGCACTGGCACTGCACAGCCGCAGACTCCATACCTCATATCTATTTAATTACGTAGGAAAAGGGCAAGTTCTTCTTGCCAAACACGACAGCGCTATGAATTTGTAATTCCCAACTTTAAAGGCAATTTGGACATTTTTTAACACCTCTGAAGGGGAAAAAAAGTCACTGTTAAATGCTGTTATTTAACATTGTAAATGACAAATGCTTCTCTTCAGAAATATCTCGTCACGTTTGTGAGTGTTTTTTGGGTGCTCATTAACTGCCGAGCATTAGAAGCAGATATCTGGCATATGCACAATAGAGGTGTTGGGTTTGGCTTTGTTCTTCAAAATTACTGGGCCTGCAATTTTATAAAAAAGAAAAAAAAAAAAAACACACACACAAATAAATGCAACTTTGACTTTACTATCTCAAATGCATAAGCAGCAAGCAAAATTAGAGAAGGGTAGTGAAGAGTTCTGCGGGATGCAAGGATGATCCTCAACAATAAGAGCACAGTATCATCTCCTCTGACTTCCAAAACCTGACATTTAATCCCCTAGTCCAAACTAGTGGTTTAGGCCCTTTGCACATGCAGGAGAGAGACGGGCCCATCTCCAGCTCCTGCGGATGGCACTAGCAGCCATTGGAAGGCAGGAGGGCTTTCTGGATCATGTGGAACACTCGGATTTTCGACGTTTCCCCATTCCAAGCCAGGAGGAAAAGTTCTCTCTCACAGATTTTATATATGTTCAAAGACAGAGGAGCAGAGTAACAACAGCCTGCAGGCTACTACGCTTCAGGTCCGCATTCCCTGTCCTTCTCCTTTTGAAGGAGAGGACTCAGGCCTGCAGGGCTGCCCTCGGGGGCCACTCACACTGCTGCACTTTGAGGTTTTTAATAAATACATCCCTGGTTAATCATAGCAGATGTGGGCAGCCAGGGAAGGTGGTCATCTTCTATCCCTCGTTGTTTCCAGCACAAGGATGCTCAGTGCACTGCATCACAGGTTAAAAGCATGACATCTGGGTAGAAAGTAGAAGTAGAAAAAGGGCTCTTATCTCCCGTGCTGCAGCAGTGACAGCAGCAAGACACTGATATTTCAGCAATAGGTGCCTGTGCAAGAAATCCTCTTGTTAACACACCATTATTTATATATATGTATCTGGGAGATATCTAATGCATTTGCTCCTTCTGGCTCAGCCAAGGGTGCCTCCAGCATCTCCTCCACATGCTGTTTTTGGCATTCTGCTTTAGCTCCGACCCCCGAGCCAGCACAGACCCCCCTATATTGCTTTAACTGGGACCAAAAGGGAACTGCCAGCTAACTCGGAAAGCAGACTTAGGCTTATTCCACTACCCATTGCCCCCATCCCCTACCCCTCAGGGGGCAGGGTTAGATCAGTGGGCTCATTTTCAGCTAATGAAGACGAACTGTAGGTAGAGATGGAAGCTCTGAACACAAGATATTTACCCAACATATGAGACCAGGGCAGCTTTCCAGGGTAAGAACATGTCCTCGGCTCACACAGAGTCCATTTATGGCAGTCAGCAACAGAAACCAAGCGCAGTTCACGCTCTCATCTTTTATGCAGGATATGACTGTAAGGGCATGTCAGTGAATCTGACTAACTCAGAGAATGTTATTTTTGCATTTATTTTGATTTCATGTATTTTTCAATACAGATACGCCAGGATTTGTAATGGGATCCTAAAGCTTTGCTGCAGCCATAATTTCTTTCCCTAGCAAACTGTCTGGACCATCCACTAGGTCTGAACAGGCAACGCTGGACAAAACACTTCTTCAAGCACAGGCACAAAGCAAAACACATCAGACAGGCAGCAAACCAGCACAGCACAATAAAGGCTCGACAACAGGCTCTTTCCACTCCTTAACATTTGTATATTGTCTCCTTGCATTCCTAATACCTTAATATGCCACTAGCACTAATGCGCTTGCCCTGAGCTAAGGTCTCCCGCTCCTCAGGTTGCTGAAGCTCCTGGCAGGGCGGTTGCAGAGCAGCGTTACCCACAGGTGAGGAACATAAAGAGTCATGGGCACCTAAGGCAACAGACCTGTACAAGTCATGGGGACCATACAGGAAGCATCTCAGGGTGCTGATGGATGGAGCCGGTCTTTCCAAGGTCTTTCTTCTATCATCTGTGCAAGGTCATAGTGTTGAGGGGAAGCTCTGATTCCCTTTACTGCGGGGTGCCTGGCGCTGAGGACTAGGGGAGGTTATTTATCTCAACTTTGCCATTGCTGTTGACACGCTTTCCTGTAATATCCCTACTAGTGAGGCATCGACTGGATAAGAGATGACTGAATTAGTTATACAGACAACAAGGAGGGTGGAAAACCGAATGGATCATTAGGCTCAAGGAGCTGCAACGAGCAGATGGCCAGGAGCTGGCAGCAGCCTGTGGGGATCAACACTCCCCCTTCCTTACCTGTAACCCGGCGCCGTCACAGAGCGCACGCTCACCCCACTGCTGCTCCCAGGGATCTCCCGGCAGAGAAATGGGCAGACGGGGGCACTCCACGCAGCTCAGACAGGGCACGTTCCCCCCTGGCCCAGGATGAACCCCCTGCCGCCAGCACAGAGCAGCTTTGTCCCTTGGGAAGGGGCGCTGGGAGCGTGCGGAGCAGCGGAGGCCTCGGGAGCAGGGCACCCTGCGGCAGGGGCAGCCAGCTGCACGCCAGGCTGGCGGCGGGCGCAGAAACGGGAGCCGGCGGCGGCGGGAAGCAGTTAGTGCTCTGCGAGACCTGGAGCGGGGCGTCCAGCGTCTGGAGCGCTCCAGTATCCGGGTCGTGCGTCCCGCCTGGGGCTTCCCAGGAGCAGAGGCTTCGGAGGGCAGACCGGGAGGATGGGGGCTGAGTGTGGGGCCTGCTCAGCCTTGAGCAGAGAGAGCGCCAGGCCTCCTGCACACAGCCAAGGGCGGCGTGCCCGGAGAGCCGGGCCCGGCCCTCGCACAGGGAGCATGGTGACAGGGCAGGAAGCAGCGGCTACCGGGTAAAACAGATGGAAAAGTTTATCCCTACGAGGATGGTTAGACCTGGGCACAGGTGCCCAGAGGGCTGTGGAGTCCCCATCTTTGGGGCTTGCCCTGAGCAACCTCATCTAGCTGGACCTGCTTCTATCAGGGAGCTGGAGGAGCCCACAGCCCTTCCAACCTGATCCTGCGCTTCTGCTCAAGGGACAAGCCTGCCCATCATGATGCACACATGACCAAACACTCAAGGGCTTTCAAGGAAGCCTTCAGGAGGCCGGCAATGGAAAAGCTTCTCACACACCCGTACCTAAGGGAGGCACCACCTTAGCCACCCATGTCCCCTAGCCCAGGGCAGACACACCAATACAGTGAATTTGAACATTCAGACATTCCCTCTGTGAGGTTTTTCGTGTAACTAATTATTCCGGCCCCCCTCACCCAGGAAGGGATTTTCCCAAACCTCTGCTGACCCGCTAGCTCCACAGCTACCAGCCACAGTCCTGAGAGCAGCATCAGCTCCTTCCGTCAACTCAGTTCAGCAGCTCAGCAGGCAGGATCTCGAAACCCACGAGCACCCTCATGTGGGTAGCGGCTGCTATGAGCGCCTCTCCTCCCGTTAAATGCAAAAAAAGACACCTCATTCACACACCAATCCCCCACCAAACCACCCAGTAGGGGTTGTACTTGTGCCAGAAGAAATATTTCTGCCGCATCACAGTTCTCTTAATAAAGCCTGTTTAAGTCATTTTCCTTCCCACAAGACTACACCTGCTTGTCAAGCTCCTCATGTATTGCCAAGAGCTAGGAAGAGGCCTAGGGAGTCAGAGCAGAGAAGATCCCAGTGCGGCACAGACCAAAAACACAGTGCAGGACAACCGCATCTCTTACCATGCTGCATTCCAAGTGGGAGATCCACCTTTTCCAGGTGCAAGCCAAAAATACAGCACTGTCCTCAGAGCTCCCTGCCTTGGTTAACACACATAATACTCCTCTTAACTGCTTGTTTAAGGGATGGGAAGGATGTCTGTGATTTGATCACCACTGGTAGCAGAAGTCAGAGAAAGGAACGCACAAAATGCAAAACATTGCAAAGACAAGGCCGTCAGCCCCCACTTTCTGCAGAGATATTCCTCATTGACTAACATAACAAACAGATATATATACACCCCACCTTGAAATAAAGGAAGGAGGAAAAATATCAACTGCATTAATAAATGATGATTCCGTGATTCTGTGAAATCACATGCAGTTGATGGCACAAGCTTTTGATGGCATTACCAAAACCCCAGGACACCACATACTCATCACTCAACGCAAGGTATTTAATTGATGTATCAAATGGCATGATAGAATCTGCATGGATAAAACCGAAGAACCACAATACACTAATTCCCACACACCAAAAATCAATATAGGGAAGAAAAGTTACCCTTGAGAGAGCGTTTCTCATTGACAAACACTCCATCTCTGCTCTCTCATCTCAAGCCTCAAGGAAGGCTTTCCTATGAAGCTGTCAAAACATAATCCTTGGGAGAAGGGAATTTAAACCCCCTCTTGCCACATCCACATACGCCCGGACAGAGGCAGGGACAGCTGCAACAGTTGCACGGGGGACTATGTCAGTCGGAATCCCGCTATAAAAGACACTTGGAACGAAAGCCAAGTGCCACCCACGCGGATGCCTGCCGGGGACGGTGACTGCGCTGTCCTCGGCCCAGACAGGGAAGCACTTTGTGCACAGGCTTTTACAGAGCACCCACAGACGAACACAGCTGCGCTCAGGCCTAACACTGAGCAGAGGGAGCCAGAGACCTAATTAAAGCTGATTTCGCTCATGGCACATACGGTGCACTGGTGGTGGTGTGAAGTATGCCAGCCCTTATTCTGCCACCAGCCCACAGACCCCAGGAAGGAGAGGGACAAATAAAGAGCTGAAACAGAAATTTATTTATTCAGTTGCCAGTTTGCCAGTGGAATTATGTAGTAGGCTGCTATGCCTGCTTATTTCATGTTACTATTCCCATTATTATGCTGGTATTGCCTCGGTGCAGTTTCCTACCCAGACTTTTCTTGCATGGCCACCTCAGCAAACTAAGCCAGAAAGTTAAATGCTATTGTAACAGGTAGATTTACAAAACAGGTGAACCTCTTTTGTTGTTGTTGTTGAAATATTTTGTTATTGTTGTTTCAAAATAAGCCCTTACTTGGACAATTTTTTGTCTGGGTCAAGAGCAAGAGTTCAGGGTTCAATAGCACAGCGAGTTTTAAAACCAGCTTCAGAGGCAAAAAAGAAAACCCTTGTGACCAGAAGTGTCCTTCAATGTGTTTAAATATTTAGTTGGAAAACTAAACAAACAGCATGCACTTTGGGACACAGCTGCCAGGCAAATGAGACCATTCAAAACAGCTTCAAAGACACAGTATCTTTGAACTGATGCCTTGAGTTTTGCTGCTTCTGCCCCAGCAATCTCCACATCTCACAGGACTCAAAATATATGCAGGAACTTGCATCTCAGTGTAAGAGATAAAGACAATTGCTCAAACTTATTCTAAAGCATTTCAGCTAGAAAAGAGAAAAACACCAGTGATCCTCAGCAGCAGCTGTCAAATGCTAAAAGGCGTTAGGTAAAACTAAATCCTTGTTTTAAAAGAACAAAGGGAATAAACAACATTCCTCCACAACTGGTGCTATTTAATCCTTGTTAGTTCTTCCTTTGCCTAGAAAAAGAAACAATTTTATTTCTGCTTGAACTCAGAAAGCCTGGCACTCTTGGGCCCACCATGCTTTAAATTATCCTGATTTTATTTGAGTCAGTGGGACCACAGAAGGCTCTTCTCTCCCATCCTCACTACCTCAGCACTGACTGCTACAAGGACAGTTTCAGAGTTACATGCCAACTAAAAGCCTTCTCAGATAACATGTAGAACAACAGTGGCATTAAGTGGTTTGCTGGATTACTGACAAAAGAAAAAAAGGGCTTAAAAGCAACCTGAAGGACCCAAGCAATAGCTCAGTTCCTACTCAAATATGAAGCATCAAACAAGTGCCTCAGCATTGATCTATCAATCAGAAATTCACTGGTAGAGCACTATGTTTTAAGATTAATGGTGTAATAATGGTTTAACTGATCTACAAAACAAATTTGCATGGGCAGCCAAGCTTCAGTTACAAGCACAACATACATTTACTATGTAACTGGAAGGAAAAACAAAGCAATATAACGACCTGCACAGTCTCAAGAAGCAAAGGAAGAAGCCAATTTATAACTCCTTGGGCAGGGGGAGAAGGTCCATCAAAACCCAGAGAATGGTTGGGGTTAGAAGAGACTTCTGGAGATCAACCACTCCAAACCCCACTGCTCAAGCAGAGTCACCTCAAGCACACTGCCCAGGACCATGTCCTGGTACTGAACAGGCACTCTGCCCAGGACCATGTCCTGCAGATGAACATACAGTTCATCTCCACTCACCTCTCCAGCCTGTCGAGGTCCCTCTGGACGGCCACTCCTCCCAGCTTCTATCATCAGCAGACTTGCCAAAGGTGTCCACTGTCCCTTCATCCAGGTCACCAATGACCAAGCTGAACAACACTGGGAACACCCAGGCCTCCAACCAGATTCTGCACCACTGACCACAACCTTCCAAGCTCTGCTGTTCAGCCAGTTCCCAATTCACTTCACTGTCTGCTCATCTAACACACACTCTGTGAGCCTACCTACGAGGGGGTTATGGGAGACAGTGTCTAAAGCCTTCCTGAAGTCAAGCTAGACAATACACACTGCTCTCCTCTCATCAACCCAACTGGTCACCCCATCATAGATGGCTATCAGGTTGGTTAAGCACGACTTCCCCTTGGTGAAGCCATGCTGACTACTCCTAATCACCTTTTTGCCCTCCAATGCTTAGAGATGGCATTCAGGATGAGCTGCTCCATCACCTTTGCAAAGATGCAGGTGAGGATGACTGGCCTGGGCCCAGCTTCTTGTCCTTTTGACAGCTAGAGTGACAATGACTTTTTCAGTCTTCATTTGTTGCCCATGACCTTTCAATGACGATGGAGAGTGGCCCAGCAATAACATCTCCCGACTCCCACAGCACCTGTGGGTGCACCTCATCAGGGGTCATGGATCTGCACGTGTCAGTATCCTAAATGATCTTTATCCCAATCCTTTTCAACCAAGGGGAAGTCCGCCTTTCTCCAGAGTTTCTCTCCCCAATGTGTGGCATTCTTTAAGGCTGGCCTTAGCAGTGAAGACTAAAGCAAAGGCAGCATTCAGTAACTCTGCCTTCTCTGTATCCTTCCTCACCCACCTCATTTAGCAGTAGATCCACATTTTCCTTTGTGCTCCTTTTGCTACTAATTTATTAAAAGTCTTTCTTGTTGTCCTTGACACTCCAACCAGATTTAATTCCAAATGGGCCTTAGCCTCCTCAGTAAGACATGGGAACAACACTGTCCCCACATGAAAGATGGCAGATACTTCTGTAACCTAAACTCTGAGGCAGCTGCCCAGAGCTGTGTAGGAAAACATAGCACTAAGGGGCATAACTGAGTTAAACCCTCTGTAAATCGAAGCATGACTTAGGCTGTGCTCTAAAGCACTAGTTTTGCTACTCTTTTAGCCACCAGAAAATAACTATTTATGTATGCTGTGCATGAACACCTCAAAACATTTCTTCTGTATTCACACCAGCAAAAATTACACCACTTCAAGAGAAAACAGACTTGCCAACTCCAAGCATTAAACCTCTGAGCACTCGCCTAAGATGGGCCTTTTCATTTGAGATAGTGATTTCACCAATCTCATTTTGCTAAGCAAGTCCAAAACGAACTTCAAGCATCACTTATTAACCAAATGTTTCAAGCTCGCATCATTTATACCAGCTTGTATGTTTTTCTTCACCAATCATTTCAACTTTTTAAGCACTCAAAATAGAAAATAATTGATTTTTTAAATGAAGAAAAAAAAACTATTGAAAATTCAAAACTGCATAAGAAGTCACAAGAAACTGCTCATTTCTGTTTAGTTTTAATGACTTGAAACACTTTGAAATAATCCACAACCCCACAACCAAGAGCACAGACAGCCGCTTTTAGCTCTGACACCATAAATAAAAGCATTGCTGAATGTAATTGAAGGCAGCAGGAATGTAGACACATCAAAGGTAGGATCGTTTCAAGTTTACATTCTGTTGGTTAGTGTGGCAAGCCAGTGAGAACAACTACAAAACTAGAAGACAAACAGCGAAATAAAAGAGTTTGATGTCAAGCCCATTAAAAAATTTGTTTTGAAAATAAAAGGAAAAGGTGCTTTGCAAAATACTCGTATTAGACCAGCACACAGTGAATATCCCGAGCTGTGTATTTTGCCCCTAATTCAGAAAGATCCAGAAAATTAATCATTAAAAGACAGCCTGGGTAACCTTAAGAGGACCGGTCTGATGGCTTCAAGAGAGCACTCAGGTTAAGATCACTGTTTTCTCAGAATTGGCACCTCTTTGACTGTGAACAGATATAAAAGAAGATATTCTCCTTTTGAACTAGGAACATTGCAGTTTACCCTGTATTTCTTCAACTGACCCCCTACTAATTTGAGAATTTCAGTAGAGCTTCTGAAACCAAAATAACCAGTAGCAATATAAGATACGTGCATCATTTCAACTCAAATCAGTCCAAAAACTGATGCGAGTCAACTTCTGTATGTCTACAGTTGGTGCTACTTCTCTAACCTGATATCATAAATTCTTTCCCCAAAAGCCTGTCACATGACAGAAACTGTCTTTCCCAGATATTGAGTTAAAAATAGTGCAAAATTAGACTGCATTACTATCTCCTCTTCCTTTTTGGCAAATTAACACAGATTCCAGCTCTGAGACATAAGATGATTGGAGGGTCTTACTGTAAAGTGTTAGTAACCTCCAATCCAAGTAATAATTGATTCTGCTCTAATGGGAGAGAGGAACAAGACGGAAAAAAAAAATGGGTCTTTCACTGAACATTAAGGGGCATGGGAAACTTCTTACAAGATATTCTGAAAAATAGATTTTTTCAGTTTCCTCTGGAGTCAGAGCTGAAGAGGAGGAATCAGGTATCAGGTAATATTTAGCTTCTCTAGCTTGGGGAATAAAAGGAGAAAGATGCCACTGAGAAACATTGGAGTGAATTCAACTCTTTTTGGGAAAAAAAATCTGAAATAGAGCTAAAAGCATCTTTTCCTCTATGAGAATTAAAAATGAGGAAGAAAAAATTAAAACCATGCACCAGGTTTTAGTATGTAAAAAAGTGTAGTGCAAACATTTGCTGTAGAAATGATCATGCAATCATTTCTGACAATGGTTACAAAAAGTAGAAAAGCATGGAACATATAGTTGGAATGACAACTTCATGCACAGTGGGTTTGTATGGTACGTACCCAGGTAAGATCTCTTGGGAGGTGCTTTGATTTCTTCATCCTTACTATCTGCAGCTACACAGAAAAAACAAGTTGAGAATAAAAAGGAAGGGGGGACAAAATAGACTTGTACGATTTAATACAATAGCAGGTCTTTTAGTATAAGTTTAGTCAGTTAGTGTATTTTGCTAATAAAAAAAAGAAAAGGAAAAGGAAAACAAAACATGCCAGAAATTTTAGTTTCCATGCTTTGTATAACACTCCCACCCAAGACATTAAGAAAGGGCTGAGGAGTGAGAAGTCCCTTCGCAGAGCATCTCCACAAGTATGAGATTGTCCCAGCCTGCCACCTCTTTCAGGGATGACCCTTGTTTTCAGTTGTCACCAGCTGTATATTTGCGAGCACTTATCTCCGGCCTCCTGCAAAGGCCTCTAATGTAGAGTCAGGATGCGAGGCAGACAGAAATTCAGATTTTGTTTTTCAGGATTTGACACTCCAGCGTAGTAGCAGCAGCTCCCTGCCTCAGAAATAATGCACTGCTTTGAACTAGGGCAACAAAGGAAACTGCCCCTGAACTTTGCCCTTTTCCGTCCTGAGCCAACAAGAAGCACAGGGCTGCTGCACAGACACCTCATTAAAAACTGAGGACGAGTCAGGAGAGCTATTGTTCCCGCAACAATGGTGCCAGGAAACGCACTAGTAAAACACACAAGGTAAAACAAAAACAGTGTGAAATAAAAGATTAAGAAAGAGGCAAGACGTTTTTCATGCCTAGTGACTTTATCTGAGGACATCTTCGCGCTGCCACTCTCTTTCATAACATTCCTGTGCAGGAGAGAAACTATCCTATCACTGAAGAATTTAGAGGAAAAGGTCTTTGTTTTGCAGTTTTTCTTTTAATGTAGAAGAGTTAGAAACAGCGTATACAGTTTGGTCATTTGTAAGCAACACAGTTGGACATCAGCATTTAAGGAGGACTTAACTCTCACTTCAAGCAGCACATACAGTTGAAGGATAAGTTCATGCATCCAGAGCAGAAAGGGAAGGCAGCAGCAGCACAAAAGAGGCTCTGCTACTTCTAACTTACTTGCAGTTCACAAGACTAAAGGAGAGGAAAAAAAAAGAAGGAAAAAAAAACACCATGACAAACTCAAAAAGAACAAAGGAAGTTTTCCTAATGAGCTCTCCATAAAGAAGTTACAATAAATAATCAAATCATTCATAGAGATTGATTGTTTCAAGCAATGACAGTTGCTCTATAAATGAAAATGCAATATAATGGCTTTTCATCCACACTCTAAATTGCAACTAATATGTATTTTAACTCAGTGAGCCCCTAAAACAGAGTAGAGAGCAGCCTTGTCAGGATTAGGAGAGAATATTCCATAATGCTTCAAAAATGTTAAGTAGATTCCTTCTGAACAGTATCTTCCTCCTTCTGGGAGGAAAACAAGGCAATGGACTAGTAACGGGCAGCGAAGAACTAGTTTCACTTTCTAAATATTTTGAATTATTTTGCAGGAACATTCTGACGGAAGATGGAAGTGACAGAATAAAAAGATATAAATTGAAAAGCTGGCATCTGAGGAGTTATATATCACATAACAGAGAAACTGTGTGCGCAGGATTCTGCAAGTCTCCTCAGAAACACTGACTTCAAGCCTAGCTTCTCATTGCCCAGATAAGCTATGAGGAAGGAAAGTACAGAGAAATCTATCAGCTTTCCTAGGAGACCATAAAATTTAAGAGATAAGATTAGGTGTAGGATTAGAAATCCATATCTCTTCACTCCTACTGATTCTGTGCTTTAAATACAAACCCATCTTCCTACCTCACTCAAAAGGACTGCTGTAGGCATTGAAAGGTCTATTCCAAACCAGCACATTATAGCTGGCAGGGGATCAATATCTCAGTGTTCATGTTTTCTCCAGCTTGAAGATATTTGAAACAATACTTTATCACTCATTAAAAGGGAAAAAAAAACAATCACACATAAGAGACTTTAAGCTGCACTGTGCTGTTCTCCAGATTTGCAGGAGGAGGCAAACCTGGAGCTGAAAACAAGTAATTATGGTCCACAAAGAGGTAAAACTAATCTCTCTAAATAACTAAACATGTCAAGTTCATTTTCCAGACAAAAAAAAAGATCAAATGACTCAAGGCAGCCTTAAGAAGCTTCTCATATCTGGACGGATCATCTTTTAGGAGGTTGTACATCTGTGAGGAGAGTTGTTTGAAGAGGAACACGCACTAAACTGAACAGCCTCCCCTTTCATCCAAAGGTTACTGAAGGAGCTGGAGCAGCGTGTGGGCAACCCTGCGCTGGGACAGCTTCCCTTCAGCAAAGGGCAACACAGAAACCTGGCTGCCAGTTTCACCGAGCAGCAGCAAGGAGGGTGAAGGAGGCACAACACGGCACCTCCCGAGTGCCTCCTGCTTTTCAACCTCTGCCAAAACCCAGCAGAAAGGAGTTTAAGTCACTCATTCACCCTGTCAGGCTACCAACCCTTGCGGACAGAGCAGCTTGTGATGGAAAGAGAGGGGAAAAGGCAACGGGGAGCAGCACTGGGAGCTGCAGGACACATCCTCTTGCACGTGAAGCCACTTACTTGAGCAGTGCTGCAGCACGCTGCACAGAGAGCGGGGATGGCAGGGGCCTCCTCAGCTACCACATAAACTACCCTAGTGCACAGCCAGTACCTGCTGCCTTCTAACGATGGCTGCAGATATCTGCAACTCGATGAGACCATCGGTTAATAGGCAAGGAAGGAGGAGAACAGATGGGGAGAATAAATTATACATCCATATTGGCACAACAACCAACAAAAAGCTGTCAGTATTGCTTCTGCTCTTGTTGGTAATAAGCTGCAAAATAAAATGATGCAAGTCAAAGTCAATACAGAGAAACACAAAGCCTACCCCTCTCACATTTCCCTGCTGGGAAAATGAAAACTGAAGAGTTTACATGAAGCAAGAGCTTTTTATTAAATAAAGAGTAACACTCTGCCCCCAACTGAAGTCATCAATGCCTAAAAATATGACAAACAAACAAAAAAGTGGGAAAAAATCAAAAATCAAACTGTACATAAACAGATAATGACTTCATGGTATGATCTATTTTCATCATACCTCTATTTTGACTGTGAATACTTTAATAAGCAGGAAATACATTCTGTGCATATGAAACATACTTTGCTGCCGACTGCAAAATGAGTTTTGGGATAATAGCATATAATCAGGGTCCATCTCCCACCTGAGAACTTGGCAGAAAGCACAGCTCATTATTTAAGGCAAGATCTCAAGAAAAAAATCCAGGCTAGCACAATGACAGAACAGCTAGTTCTATAACTTAGAGCTTGATGTGAAATATTAAGAAGCAATCTGACTTCCAGTCTGAACCAAGACCCATTTAAAATAAAATTACAGCTTTAAATATTCATCTGAATGAAAGTGGTTTCAAAGAAGCTCAGAGAGAGCCACCCTGGATCAGCAAGAAGGGAGGCTGGGTTGCAATCCAGACACAACTTCGGTTCAAAACATAAGGATATATGCTTTTAAAACGATTCACGCTGCAAGAGGCGGCTCCTGCCACTCACCTGCGAAGGAGCGGCGCTTGATGTTCAGCTCGTTGGACACACGCACTTCAGTGCACAGCTTCAGCATCAGTAACATCGTAATGATCATGATAATGCTTTGCCACAGAAGAGGGGATTCAAAACGCCTTCCAAACCTAAAAGGAAAAGCAAAAGAAAAATACATAAAACATCTGAAAGATGGCAAATGTTGTACTTGGTTAAATTTTCTCAGTTATTTTCATGTCTTGGTATCTTCTAGGCATCTGACAAAGGAAATCATAAATCACCCCACACACACATACATGAAGGAGCTCAACAGAGTCACTATCCCCTTGTCCTGGGCAAAACATTCCTGTGGACCAATGCTAGAAACTCTGAAAGCAGAAGCTTAAGTCTCTGCTGCTCAGGCACACAGCAGATCTGTTATTTCGAAAGAAGAGGCAGCACAAAGAGGCAGCAGAATTTTTCTGTATTAACAGCAGTTACATATTCTCTCTATTGATAAACCTCATGGGTTTTGCAAGGCCTGCTATGCAAAATTTGACTCTGTTGATCAAATTTTTAAGCTAAAATCATGAAAAAGCAGTAACATTTGCCCTGTTAAAATATTCTCAGGTTTATACTATCTTTAATATCTGCAAGTATTTTTAAAACAAGCAAACAGGCAGCGCGGGCCTCCTGCTTTGCCCAGGCACCCGAGTTAGGAGGCTGGGTGTGCACAACACACCACGGCACCAGTCTGCATCTTAGCTGGCCCACGGCTGGGCGAAGAAAGGAAGTACAAGAGGTGAAAACGAAGCGCACAGGCTCTGCCCTCTCTTTTCTGCGCAGGCGGCGTTTCTGCTCGCTCACAGATGCCCTCCGGCCGCGACCACGGCGGGCAGTGCAGTGCAGGGAGAGGAGGCTGGTTTCGGCCGGGCCCTGCCGAAGGGCCCGTGCGCTGCCCTCGCGCCCGGCCCTGCCGCAGGAAAGCGAGGCCCTTGGGCGGAGGCTGCCGGCGCTCCAGGCGCCGCTTCCCGCAGCCCCCACCAGACACCCTCACTGAGTGCATTAACGGCAGCGGACGGAAGCCGCTCACGTGCAGCCCTACAGGATATGGGATTTAAGACAGCGGTGCTGTGGCCCCGGCGCGGGGCTCCTCGGGAGGCGCTCCTGGAGAGGCCCTCGCGAGCCTCCATTCCCGAGCCCGGCACGCAGCCGGCTCCGCGGCCGGGCGCCCCTCCTGCCGGCTCTGCGCTCCCTCGCAGCGGCCGTTCCGCCACCTCCAGCTCCTTTCCTGCACGGTAGGGCTACCTCAGGAAGAAGATGCCATGCTCAAGGGGCAAGATGTGACTTCTTGCTTTCCTGGGCGAGCCGCGCGGCGGCAGAAACCAACCGCGCTCGCCGTGGGCTCTCCCACGCTGCACATGGAGCTAAGCGAGCACCACTTTTCCTCTCCAAACGCTTCTTCACAGAGATTTTGTTCTTCTTATGAGCCACATCCAAAGGGGCACGAGGAAGGGCGGAAAGCCCCCGACTACCTTCTTTGGAAATCCCTCTGTGTGGAGCTCCCAAGCAGCCCATGTCAATGGACACGGCCAGGTGTCTCCTGCCAGCTGGGACACAGCTGAGGCAACCACGACCAGGCCTCGGACCTCCACGCGCCTCCCAAAGCCACCGGTAGCTACTGGAAGAGTCACGGCCACATACAAGAGTTCACAGAACCACAGAATCCTTAAGGTTGGAAGGGACCTCTAGAGATCATCCAGTCCAACCCCTGCTCCAGCAGGGACACCCAGAGCACGGGGCACAGGGCTGCGTCCAAGCAGGTTTGGAAGACCTCCAGAGAAGGAGACTCCACAGCCTCCCTGGGCAGCCTGCTCCAGGGCTCTGTCACCCTCGCAGTCAAGAAATTTTTCTTTACAATTCCTGTGGAACTTTTGATGCTTCAGTTTGTGGCCGTTTCCTCTATCAGTGGCCACCACTGAAAAGAGGTCACCGACATCCTCCCCACTCCCTCCCTTAAGTTCCTTTTCCAAGTACCCTCTTTTCTCTCATCTACAGGTTTGTGATGGACCACATCATTGTAGATGCTCCCTTGGACCACTGGAATTTGCTACCACTGCTTTTGCCTCTTACTCCAGGAGGGAAAGAAGCACACAAACAGGAAAGATTTAAGTAGTCAAATCTGTAGAGCAGGTAAAACCGCTTACTGCAGGCTTAAGAAAATCATCCCCAATTACAAGTGCATTCTTATGTAAAAAAACTGTAACAATGCACATAAGGGGGGCTGAGATAGCAGCAAGCCAGAAGCTATTCAGATGGTAAATCCAGCAGAGGTCATTGCAAGGTTATCGTCCAGCTCATGAAATTGTTGGCCCCGCTCAGTCGGGGTTGCTTCACCAAAGGACGAGTTGCACCATAAACATCCACCCACTTCAAACACACACTCAAGGCCACCTCTGGCCAAATCATAATAGCCACGTGCCATCAGCTCAGGCTTATCTCGCCCGAGACTGAAAGTATCGTGGCAGACTCCCAAGTCTTCTAGCCCTTTAACAATTCAAAATAAAGAACAAAACACACAAGAGGGCAACTGGAAACAGGAAATTTTGGGGAGACTTCAAATGATCAAATCTCACCGGGCCGGGTGTTCACGCAGAATCATCGCTCTGCATCTGTGCCCCACAACCACAGCACGAGCTGCCACCGCATCCGCAGCACCCAGAGACTCCACGCTGCAAATGTCAGGCTCGAGCTTTTCATAATTTCCTTATTTTTTTTTTTTTTTTTTTTTTTTTTTTTTTAAAGCTTTTCCTGTGATAGCCAAATGTGCAGAACAATAGGTAGGGGAAGTGATCTGAATTATTTTAAGGCTGTTTAAGTACTAGCAAAATTCAGTGCACGTGCAGAGTCATGCATGCAAGAGAACTGGTGTTCAAGTCGAAGCAGAGGCTGACAAGGCACTGGGAAGACCTCACCCCTACCAGAGCTCCTCAGTCACAATAATCCTGTTATTCCAGTCTTGAGCCACCTCCAAACAGCAAACGCCGATTGTGCAAAACAAACTAAACCAAACATGGATGGCTTGCCCATCTCCTCTCTTAAAACGCCCCCGAGGAGAGGCTGACAATGCAATTACCCTGAGCGTGCTGGTTCCCCTGCACCCCTCGGTGTGGGGCTGTGCCCATCTCCGGCAGGGCCCTGCTTTTGCCTCCTGCCTGCACGGTGCTCTCCGTACCCGAGCAGGGCTCCATGAGAAGGGCCCGTAGGAGGGAGCTTAGCCCCTGGCTTACTGCAGCAGGGCTCCCGGGTCCTGCTTATCCACAGCACTTATGAGAACCTACCTCTTGGTTTCAGATAAAATGAATGGGTAGGGGGTTGCTTCGGCTCAGAAATATCCTTCAAACAAACTCCTCAGTTCTCATCTTTTCCCTGACCATCAAAACTTATAAACTCATCCCAGAGCTTACCCTAAGGCAGCTATTTTACGAGAACAGCTCCCAGAACCATCAGGTTTTATTCTCTGTTGTCCTTGTGGCACAGTAGCTACCAGAGCACCTCACTGCAGTGCTCCTTGGCCAATGGAAGACACTTCTGGGAAATCCCGACAGAAACAGTAAGAACTAGAACAGTAATTCTTTGGTTTTGATTTTCATTTGGGAAACTACCCTAGCACATCCTCAGCTCTTTCTCCTCTTTGGCCCTGCTTGATCACCAGAGGTCGCTTCCAAACTTGATCATCCTGTAGCTCCTCAAGTCACACTTTAACACTCTGAATCAGAAATGTAGCTTCAATGAATCCCCATATCTTATATTGCTTATTTCATTAAAATGAATGACCTCTTTTATGGGCATTTTGCAACTGAAACAAAGATGGCTTGCACAAGCTACTCACTAAGGAGAAAAAAAGAAAAACAGAACCACCAGGTTACTGAAATCCCAGAAGCACAGAATAGTGTCCCTCAGAATTATACAAACCATATTATAATACTGTATGAAACACTATAAGGATTGCATTTTTAAAAAAAGTTCATGGCCCTCTGAGAACAGCAGAGAGTGTAATTACTTTAGGCTGCACTTACCCAAGACATAACTAAAAATGCCTGCTGCTGACTCCAATTAAACCTCTAGTTTCTCTCCTTTAGCTGCTTGTTTATTCTGATTTCAATATTAGAAAATGCGAGCTCCTTTATTCTTTGGCACGCCAGGCCAAACAAGGGCTTGTCCCTCAGGTGAGCCCAGGTGCTATGGGGCGCTCCGACGTGGGCAGCCAGCCCCACAGCTCCAGACCCACCCAGGGCAGCCCAGCCCCACCACAAGCAGCCCTGGACGTCAAGCAGCAGTGGGGCTCAGCGCTGTCCTTGCATCTTTTAGCAGCCTTGAATGAGACACCAGGACTAACTCATAGCAAGAGCAGTAGGTCACGAGCTAGGAAAAATGGGTAGGAGGTATTTTATTAAAGCTGCAGAGGGAAAACGCCGGCGCTGGATCTTTTGGAGATTGCCATGCATGCCCGGACACGCCAGGATTATGCAACAGAGCTCGTCACAGACACCTGAATCACCTTCCTGACACAAAGCCAGGGTCCTGTGAGGGCAGGACGGGAGCCTAAACAGCAGTGGGCCTGGCTTTTGCGGCGCCCCAGCTCTGCTGCATGGGGCTGGAGGGGACAGGCAGCACCGGCAGCACCAGCACGGGCGGGCAAGGGCTGGGCAGCAGCTCACTACCCACCACACGTTGCAAGCAACTTCACATCAGCACCCATAAAGAAGCACCGATTTTAACAGTAACAGCCAAACTAAAGGGCGCTCTGACCATCTCGGGCTACAGAGAGCACAAAAGCCACTTTTCCAACTGGCAAACGGAGCCCCACCGTGTGACGCTGTGAGCACAGACCAGCTGCTTTCCCCACAACTATTTGCACAGGCCAGTTGCTTCCACCACAACTATTCTCACGTCCTCTTCAGAAAGGCCAAAGACTTCATACAGAGTTAGCACCCCGAGCCAGATGTTTGCATGCTCTAACATACAGATTTTCCCCCAAACAAAAGCCACGTGTGTGTAAACAACACAAGACAGAATCGTGCCCATCCGCAGTCTTCACTGCTGCAGACTCCTTTCCTCTCCCACTGCTGCTCCACAGAGGTGGCAAATTATAAAAGTCACCGTTTAGTTTAAAAGGCACCAGGGCAAGCACACTGAACTGGCAGTAAATGTCTTTTAAAAAGACAACATCCTGAAACACTGCGAAGCAGGGAAGCGCCCTGCTGCAAGACACGCAGCAGATACTGTGCTTCTGTCAGTGCGAGCCAAAGGAAGCTCCTGGAGCCCATCCCAAAACAGGAGCTCCCAAGGGAGAAAGGCAAGGAGGAGAGACAGTGACAGGAACCCGTGGGCTTTAAAATCAGACCAGAGGTGAAAAGGAGATTGTGGAGGGAGGCATTCGGGAGCAGGACTGCGATCCCTGCTCTCGGCAGCACTTGGTTCCCGGGCTGCTGCACCGGCTGCAGCTCCACTCACACATAACAAACCCTGCCCAGGAGAGCGGCGGGTAAATAAAACACTCTGTTTGGAAGGGACAGAGGGGGTCAAGCTTCATCCCATACAAAACCAGGCATTAAAAAAACAGAGAGAGCAAGAAATGCAATTTTAGAGGCATGAGACATCTGCAAATCTGTGGTGGAAAATAAGGGAATCTCCACTACTGCCAAGGCGAGCAAAGTAGAGTAGAGCTACAGGGGAAACATGGGACGGCTCTCTTAGATACATGGGACATTCATTGTAAGTGACAGGGATACAGAAAAAAACAACAGCACTACTTGAGAGGAAAAATGTAGAGGAAACAAGGCGTAAGAGGCAGGAACTGTCTATTCCTGTCGTCTGGTTACCTGAAGCAGGCAACATTCAAATCCACCAGCCTCAAGTTCAACAGTAACACATGCATTTCAGTGAGAATCAGGGAGTAATAACAGAAATGGTCTGCAGTTTAGAGAAATGCCTTTGAAATTAAAAAATAAAAATAATAAAAAGTTGACATTCCTCAAACAATTAGGGCCTGAAAAGCAGCATTTTTAGAAGTGTAAGGTTTTGAAGGCATTACCACTTTAAGGGCTTGTTTTTGGATCAGGCTGGAGAGGATGTCAGGAAGGACGACTCTGGCATAGATCATACGCAGAACCACCCAGATAACGAAGAGAAACCGAAAACAACTGAAAACTGCAGCCCGAGTCAGTAAAGATTTTGGAAGAGTAGCTTGGGGTGAAGGTGCAGACTGGTTTGCTAAGGGGCAGGAGCAACCGGATGAGCGGGCGCTTCCAAAGCTGCACTGGGGGCACAGGGAGGCACCAAACCACCCCGTGAATGTAAAACAAACACAATAAAACCCGCACTCTCCCTGCGGTGATTCTACAAATTGTAACAGTTCTGCTCTTTATGCCATATTACAGTGCTGCGTCCCAGGTAGGGCAAGCGCCATCGACCAAAGATACCAAGCAGTGGTAAAACCAAACTGCTGAGCTGCCCCATGGGTGCGTGATAAACATTTTTCTATACGTAAGCACATACAGAGGCTCCTGCTCTGCTGTCTGGCTTTAATTTTGCTGAACACACAATACCCACCCTAAATGCTGCTTTCACATCTCGCAGTGTCTACAGGGACTACCAAGGATGCCCGATCTTTAGGCATTGGAAAACAAAACGCTCTTCTCCCACGCACGCTGCATTACGAGGGCGCACGTCCTCTTTCCTGCCGTTTAATTCAGCAGGACTAAGGGCCGTTTCCTTGTGGGTAAGGACAGAACGGGCCCTGCTGACTCGGCCTGCAATGGCCCTAAACCCAGAAGCAAGTTCACACTCCCACCGCAGCCACACCAGGGGCACTCACTACAGCACAATCCGGGCTACCGAACTGCTGTAAATGATGCACCAGGGAGCAATATTATGTCACTTGGATACTCCCGGGGGGAAAGGGTACATAATCACATCCATATGCTCTTTTAAAGGGTTTATAATTTTTCTAACATCAAATGATCTTTTCATTACTCACAGAATCCACCACTTTGCACATTTGTTAATCAGGTATACCTAAAATCAATGCAAACTAAAGATTTCCTCATTCCTCCATAATCTCGAGTCTCATTGAACAGCGGCACCCGCTTGGGTTACCCAGACACTGCCCAGGTCTCTGTTCACACCTAAATCACTCCTGTACTCGGAGCCTTTACAGTAACACAACCACTTAGACTGCTTTTATCTCCCGAACCGCCTGGTTGGCCTTTCCATTTCTCCCTCCTCTACTTCCCTCTTGCTCTCACCTGCCGCTCCGGCCCTTCTCCCGCACACATTCCCGCGCCTCGGCTCCCGGGGGCGACTCCGCAGCCTGGCGGAGCCGCGGGCAAGTTGCTTGTGCTCCAGGAGACGCTGCACAAGGCGGCTGGAGGCGGTCGCGAGGACGGGAAGCTGGGAACGACCGGCCTGCATCTGCGGACCGCAGGGCAGTACAGTGCGGCCCCAACGGCCGGCAACAGCCGCCTGCGGCTGCAGCCCGGACCCACGCTGCTCCGCTTCCCAGTCTCCCAGCTGCATTCCCGCTGCTGCAGCCGTCCACGTCGCACGGACGGAGCAGCAGGTTTAGAACGTTTCTTTTTGGGTGGACAAAGCCCTGATTTACTTCTGGGCCAGGAAAAATTTAAGACTTAAACTTGAAACACATATGCCCTTAAATTTTGGGGAAAAAAAGCCCGTCTTCCTTCGCCCTCTCATCAGGCGTCGAGGAGGGGGAAGGAAAGCTGCCTTTTGGGGCAGCCCCCTCTTCCCCGTTACGGGATGCTCCCTTCTCCCACCCCAGCTGCGCAGGGGGCTCCGGGCGGCTGTAACCCCGCGGGCGGCAGCGCCGGGCCGGGCCGGGCCTCCGCGCCCAGGGCCGGCCGAGACAAACACATATATAG
>JAVCKT010098726.1:0-10495 GCA_032273925.1 Rhynchotus rufescens | reverse complement strand
CCCCGTGCTCTGGGTGTCCCTGCTGGAGCAGGGGGTTGCACTGGATGATCTCTAGAGGTCCCTTCCAACCTCAGCCATCCTGTGGTTCTGTGATATTTTAGCCATATTGAGTCATGTGAAAGCAGCCAAGTCCAAAGGAGACAGAAAGCACCTCTGTTTCAGCAAGCTGGTTACACTATATCCAAACCGTGTATTGCCACCCGCAGCTTATCAGCCTCCCTTTTCCACGAGACAATTCATTTCTATCGCTAGGCCAAAGAGAGAGACAAAACGCCATCTGTGCGGCGAGTGCGTGGGTGCTCAGTGCCCCACCAACGTGTCCTTGGGAAGGAAGGCAGCTCTGGGAGCCCACGAGCGCCGCACGCGGCGGCCTGGGCCCAAAACCCGCTGCCGGCTCCCGAAGGGCAGACGGAGCTTCCCGCCTTACACCCGTGCCCAACGTCCTGCCTCTGCCGTCCGGGGCAATGTTTCAAACCTGAACTGCAGCCTCTTCAGAGAAAAATCTGGAATAGGTAGATTTTTAGATCTAGGAGAGGTAGATAAATGGAACAAATAGAAAATGTCTATTTGTTGGCGTTTTCTGTTAAGATGTAACCGCTCCATTAAGTGCAATAGCAATTGTCAAGCAGAGAGAGGCAGAGCTGCTCCTAGGAGCACAGCCAGGAAAATATTCACTGGCCGGCCAAGGAGTATTTTGGCTGGAATATGAGTGAACTGCATTGTTCCCGGCACAATAACTTTAAAAATCACAAGTATCAAAAGAATTACTCTTGGCCAAGGGCTCCAGTACCTAGAGCTGGGCTCTGGGCTGGCTCCTGCAATGTGCCCAAAGCGGGACAGAGGCTGCTCTGCACCCACCTCTGCACCAAGGGAGCCACTGGGCAAGAGGAACGGGCTTCAAAGCCACCCCAAGGAGCCCTTGCTGCTCCACACCGAGGCACTCCTGCAGCAGGGACCAAATAAATGGTTTTCCTCTCCCTTCCCATGGGCTTCCAGCCTAAGGGAATCCCCAGGCATCGCCTGCTGGGCAGCCAAGAAGGCAGAAATGGATTTGAAATATCTCCAAACATTTATTGGGCAGGAATTGGAAGGAGGCAAGGCAGCCCCATGGGGAAGGCACCAACCTGGCGGGCAGCAGCTCCTGACAAACAGCGGGGTTTTTATCCGATTTTGCCACCACCTCACATCGGATCTTACCCATTCACATACCATCCTACACGTTTATAACTGCTCAAAGTGCCACAGACATCCGGAACCTGCTTTAATCACTGTACTAGAAAGGGAAAAAAGACTTCACGTTACAGAGGGCCCGTATTATTTCTGGACTTATTTCTTGGAATGCAATAGGTTGATACCAGAGAGAAATAAAACATGGGCCAAATAGATCAGGAACTGTATATGCCAGCACTGTATTTATGTGAAATCCTACCCATACACAAAGCCTGCACATGCCCAGAAAACACACAACTCCGAAAGCGAGTCCCCACACAGCAGGAAAGTCAATTAGCCTAAAGGGAAAAAAATAATTAAGTGCTAAACCACGTGCTACATGTTTTTCTGCAGCTGAAAGTCTGGGAGGGAGTAGCCAAGAAATAACATGAAAGCTAAAAGGTGCAAACAATGATGGCAGCCTGGCAGTGCCCGGGAGCAGCAGGCAGGAAGCCCCGGGAGGGGGATGCGATTCCGGATCCCTCCCGCTCCGCAGAGCTCACATTATGCAGGGAAAGAGCAGCGGTTGTTGCTCCTGCTGGGAAGCGCGTGTCCGGAGGCAGAGGAAGCTCCGCATCCCAGCCCGGGCGGGCAACGAGAGCCCTGCGCAAGGGCCCGGCTCGCTCCTCTCCGGGCAGGGCCAGAGGGGCTTTTCTTCCCCTTCTTCTTCCTCTCTCCGAACACCGTCCTGCCAAAACACTCCCCAAAAGGCGACTCCGCTCCTTCCTGCACGATATCCAGCCCCGTTTGCCTTCCCTTCCCTTGCGACATGGCCCCGGCCCGGCTCATGGCCGGCGTCTCCAGCGGCGTGCGGAGACGCTCCGAGACGCTCCGGACTCGGGTCGGGAGGACAGGGCTGCGCTGGAGTCAGTTACACCAGTGCTGGAGCCAGTTACACCTGCGTTGGACTCGATTAGGCCAGCGCTGGAGCTGGTTACGCCGGCGCTGGAGCCGGTTAGGCCGGCGCTGGACCTGGTTACACCACTCAGCTACTCGGGCATCGCCAGCGCCAAGCAAGACCTTTCCGGGCTGTCGCTGAAGGATTCGGAGCCCTTCCCAACAAGAGACTTGGGAGGGGAGCCTTAGGGTTCAGCACATCCCTAGGGAGCAGGGAGGGAGCCCAAAAGCCAAGGACAAGGAGGCAGAGGGCCTGGCTCGTGCGGGTGCATGAAGGTGTGAGGCGGGAATCATCAGCTGTCTCCATAAAACCAGCTGCCCCTTGGATATTCCCGGGGCTTTGGGGCTCAGGTCACACACCAGGCGGTGCCGTGTCCATCGGCAGCACACATGCAGGAGAGAAAATCTTTACTATCATCTTAATATTGTTTGTCTTTACGGGTGCCAAAGAATATCTGGGACATGATCCAAAATACTTGATTTAAGCTTTAAATAAAGCTGAGACATATGGGAGAGATGCACACATGATGTCTCAAACAAAACTGAGTGAAAAAGTGTGCATGGGGGGCGAGGGAATCCAAAAAACAAAGCCAGGAAAGGCAAGTAAATGATTGTATCTGTACAGGGAATTGAAAACAGTTGTTCAAGTTCAGCTGTGACCGACAGAATTATCCTCACTGTCCCGAGACAAGGGTTTTGAAGCATATTGAAGTGTTGAACTTTAATGAACAAATTAAAAAAATAAATTAACCAGCTTACTGGCTTGCTTTCTGAGGACGCTGCTGTTCAGCAACACCAAGAGAGCCACCTGCAAAACTGAAGATGAACCACAGCTCATCACGATGCCTTTAAGAGCAGGAGCTGGTGCAGAACAAGGACCTGCCCAGGTTCCTCGGCCCGTAGAGAAAGCAGATCCAGTCCTGTCACAGCCAAGTCCTGCCTCCGTGTCCAACGACGGGCTCATAACTCTTTAAAACACTGATATAAATCAGCTCTCTCAATTACTTTTTCCTACTCAGCTGTGCTGGAATGCTGCCCGTATTGGAGCAAATAACTCTTTCAGGAGGAAAAGCAACATGCTCTGGAAGTGCCTGTTTCTCTCTGCTGACTCTACAAGGCGGCCAGGGTGGGTGTCTCTCAGAGGTCTCCATTTAGGAGAGGTGGAAGCTGCTGGAGAAAACTCTCACCCTGGGCTTTGTGTTCCTATCCCAAGAGTACCCTAGATGGTGCTGAAGTGTCTTCCCAACTCCGGTTGTGGAGCAAGTGGTAAAAGGGCAACTCTTAAGCATCAAGACAAAGAAAGACATCAAAGAAAAAAATAATCATTCTCTTAAGTACCATTACCTAAAGATGTCTATATGATTTTGAATGGCTGTTACTACTCCAACCATACATGGAGCACAACAGTCTGTGTTATTTCAGACTGTACAGCTGGTAAACACAGTTATTTTTACTTCCTTTCTTTAATCCTAAGCAATTACATCTTTATTCCCCTTTCCCAGATAAAAACATATATAAAACCCTATGGTTTTATTTTTCTCTCTTTATAGCCAGAAAAAGAAGACCATAGAAAACTGAAAGGCTGATCAGAAAAGAGCAGATTTCAAGAGCTGGAAAAGCAAACATTCTTGCTACGGGGAAGACACTTCATGGCCAAGCAGAGAGGACAGAAACCTCAAGGATTTAAGGCCAACAGTTGTGCGTTCCTGGATGCTCTTACAGCTGATGTCCTCCCCCTGCTGCAGCGCATCCTCGTCTTTGGCCAGCTCACCTTGGGAACCACTGGCTTGCTGCTAAACCCTCCCTCAGAGGTTAAAGTGAGACAAAAGAAAGAAAGAAAGAAAAATGACTTCATTCTGAAAGAAACGGAGTTCGTTACTGGAGTAATTTAATGTTTCAACTCACATGTGGCTGCAAGGATTTAGGAAGCCTGCCCCACAGACACAGCTTTTCTTTCTGTGCATTTTCCCTTCTCTGTGTTCCGCTCAAGCCTTTCACTCCAGTTATTTACAGTCATTTTTGTTAAACTCTAAGGGAAAATGTGGACCACGTGCAATGCCAACGTGTTCCAGGCAATGTTCTTTAATGGGCATGAAAGCCAACCAAAGGCACTCACCCTTTCAGGAGCATGAACAGGATATGGGGATGGGCACTAATATACTCCACTGTAGGGCTGCGGGTGCCAATTTGTCTTCTCAAGATGTTGTTAAATATCTGGGAAACATCCTTTTTGCCCTGTTAAAGAAGCAAAATATATCTTCAGTTGTAAAAGCATGAACAAATGATCATTTAGAATAATTGCTATTTAGAGGGAAAATGAAATTTAAATTGCACCAAGTTTGTCTCTCTTTTCAGGGCCTTCCACAGTCCCAAACGTGCGTTTGCAAGGTGCACGTGCCTCCTATAGCTTTCAAAATTCAGCAGTCAAGCCAGCACCAGGTACAGAGAAGCACAGCGCAGCTTTATAAAACCAAAGCTTTCCATCATTCTCATATCATCAAAGCAAATCTGATCTTATTTTCAAAAAAAAAAAAAGTGGGTTAAACTTGAAAGTGACCCTAGCCTGATACATAGACTCATTCCATGATCACGCACATTCTTTTTACCAAAGAATAAAATCAGCCTAACTGATGGAAGGGCCATGCCATGTACATAGTGCTTCTCCTTGAGTCACAGCTAGGGTGGAAAGGCTCCTTAATTCAGTTTCTCCTGTAGTCAGAGGAAGCAACGTGCCCCTGCACATCATGTTCCACAGCAGCAAACTCCCAAACTTCCCCACGTGGACAACTTTTTGGAAGGACTTTCCAAGTTACGCTCTGTCCAGCTGCAGGGTTTGCTGATACTTCGTGCATTTTAAGTCTTGTTCCTCCTCCTGACCATAGGAGAGACACTGAGGCTGAGAAAGGGCTGGAAGGGAGAGATGACCAAGGCACTGGGACAACAGCGGGACCCTGTGCCCAGGGCCACCTAAAGCAGGAGGTTGGTCGTAATCCATCCGCGCTCCTTGATCTGTCTTGAGAGGACAAACATTCCTTGGCTAAGAAACTGCTGGATGTTTCCAGCCAAGGAACACATAGTTTCACACAGAGGGAAATTCCCTAGTTTCACCTCTACAAATCAATTTGAGAAGCACAAAATATTCTGCTTTGTTAGTCGGTCCAACCCAGCTGGCCTGGAGATTCAGGGACTGAGGGAATTAAAAAAGAGGATCAGGTCAGACCTGGCCAGTCCATCTGCCTTTGTCTGCAACACTTGTGACCTCTGGATATTCTCTTAATTAAGCCATTTCTTTCTACAAACGGCCCATCTTTACAACACCCTGAATGTATGTCTGGAATCTTGTGATCCCCAGTGGCCGCAGCAGTTATTCCAAAATGAAAAAAACAAAAAAAAAAGCCCCCCAAAAAAGAAGAGTTGTTGAAAGGCAGAGACAAAAATGGCCAAGATTTAAGTGATTTGCCCTGGTAAGCCAAAATTTTTATTATCCTTTAACATTAGGTGCAGCAAGGCATTATATCCAATAGTTAAGTATTTTCTAAACCAAAGCTGTTGGTCTCTCTAGGTTCTTCTCTAGGGAGCAGAGGCAGGTAGAGAACCAAGACTGGCTTCCCTCAACACCAGATACCTATAAAACCCGTCGGAATATTTTTGCAGCGCTTCCCACTTGGACTCTGCACTTCAAGTTCACCTTATAATGAAATCCATATGATAACTGGGGCACGAGATAGAAGGGCTGTGTGCAGAGAAAGAAGAAAATAGCCAGACAGGAGCTCAAAGGATGCCACCATTTCTGTATAAAAGAACGACTTGCAAGACATCTACACCATAACATAGCTCATATTTCATGCAAGGCAAAGGGGCATTTTTAACATTTACCACCTCTTCCTAGCTGCACAGCTTAAGAGCACCAAGGTTTGCATGCTGGAACACATTATTTTAAACGTAACTGTTTCTGTAGAGCTGCTTTCCTCAATGACCACTTCCAAGTCCACCCAAACATTTCACATTTTGAATTTCCCCCACTCGGATCTCATTGGGATTGAGGACTTCTGCCCAAACCCAACCTCAGTTTTGTTTCCTATAGATGCACCATAGGGACACGGAAGGACCCAAGAGCCCTCCCCACACACACTGCCACCCCCAGCCAAGTGTGTTGGCAGATGAAGCAGGGCTTGAGCTCAAGTGTCTCTTTTATCTCCTTAATGGGGTATTAATTAATTAATGTCTCTTTCCAAGCCACCAAGTCCCATGAAGTCCTTGACAGAAGTTTTACTGGGCAAAATTGGAGTCAAAATAGCCACCAGGTGCAGTAACTTTCTGGAGGGTGAAGGGTGGGAGAAAAGGAGCCAAGATAGGACCAAAAGCAGGTAATTACATGAATATAATTTCCTTCAGCAAGCAGCTTTTCACATGTTTTCAAATTCTGCTTTCTACCATTATATACTGATCACAAGAAACAACCTTGCTTGTTGAAGGGCGATGATGAACAAGGACACCAAAGTGGCATTTCTGAGCTACAAATTAATATAATAAACACAAGCATAAAACTTGATATAACAAAAAAAAATGGAAATATAAAGACAGAGCAACATCTGCTCTTACTAGGCCATTTTCCAATAACATTTCATTTTACTGATTCCAAAAAGGATCTGTAAAAGTTAGAAGTTTTGCTGAATGACTGAAAGGCTTTATCTCAGGAAAAAAAAAAATCTATTTTGTAATAGAAGTTATTGGAATCAAAAGTGCTACTAGTTATTATGTTTCCATGAGCTATGTTATTAGAATCATGTTTACATTACGTCGCTGAATTACTGTTATTCACATAACAGTTCTAATAACAGGCTTGGTATTTCACTCAGAGTTTGCATTTGAAGGCTGTGGGTTTCATAGATGGGTACAGAACTTTATGTTTGAAAAGGAAAGTGATATAAACTGTCAGGCAACCTAAAAAAAAATAAAAATAAGTAAAAAGTAGAAATTTCTCTGCTAGGGAACACTTGCTAACAATCGCTTCTCTTCTTCCCTCCTCACTTTACCTAAAATATCTAAATTACTGGATTCTTATCTTGCATTAAGACGTCTAACAGTTGCAGGGGGAGCAGGGAGGCAGCAAATTCAGGGCTCTGAAGAGATTCCCTCATTTAAAAAAATTTTTTTTTTTAATTGGATGAAATTTCATCATTAAAAACAACAACAAAACCACTCTCGAAAACAAGACCCGAGGAAGGGAAAAGTTGTCACCTGGGCAAACTCCAGTGACAACTTCCAGAAATTAGTTTTTTAAATGCAGCAGGGCCTTGAACTGGCGCTGCCAGGACTGCCAGTGCTTGACTGGTTAGTGTGAGTGCAGCCCAAGCCCAAACCAACCGCCCATCACTCCTTCCTTGGGTCCGTTTTCCAAGTGGAAGGAGAAGCCGGGAAACAGTCGGTGGCCTTCCCAAGGGGAGAAGCCTTCGCAAGGAAGCAGCTCCCCTGGAAAGGCTCTGCAGCCTCATCCTCCCGCTCCAGGAATCGGCTTTTCCAAGCGGAGCAGAGCGGAGCGGCCTCCCTGCTCCGCAGACCGGGCGCTGCCCTCTGACAGCTCGGGATTCCTGGGAGCTCCGGCGGCTTCACCAGAGCCAGGAATTTTGCAAATTCCCTGGATCCCTACGAGCAGGTCCTGGAGGCAGCAGCACGGCTGGCCTCAGGCTGCAGGGACAACTGCAGCGTCCCATAAAATGACCACGTTTCTCCCCAGTTCCTACCAGTTAAAGGTCAGGTGAAAGGGTTTGTATTTGTCTTAAATATCAGGCTTTTTTTCTACTGTAACTTTTCCATATTCATTTGCAAGTCTAATTCTTTTAATCCTGCTAAGTTCTTGGCTTGAACAACAAAATTGTCAGTGATTTCCATAGCCAAACTAAATACATTTTTGTTCATATTATTCATATTATTTTGCCATCAAGACTGGCAAAAATGTTAGACTCCTTTCATCTTTTATGCTAAGAATTAAATGGAGGTAGTCCAACTTTCCCTGACATTTCCCATCAGTTCCATAGAACAGAAACCAGAGTTTTTGAGCACCCTTTCAATTCCTTTCCCCTCAGCTAAATCATTCCAATCTTTCAGTATTTCCCCCACCCATAGGAGATTTTTCCCAGCTTCTGATCATTCTCATTCCGTGTCTCTGAGCCCCTTTGAAATCAACCCCAGTCTTTCAGAGACGGTGGCTGCCCTCTTCCATAGTAAGAGGTTAATCATTGCAGTGATTTATCAGAATTTATCAATGATTTATTAAGAGGTCAATCACTGCAGTGATTTATCAGAATTTATCAATGATTTATTAAGAGGTTAATCACTGCAGTGATTTATCACAGTCATGAACAGTATTGGCAGCACCTCGATTTGGTTCACATGGCAATGTGTTTTTTTTTTTATTTTATTTTTGTTTTGTTTTAATTAATCAAGAAAGTTAAGGGGGTGCAGTACAGGAGCACACCTCTCAGTCTGCTGCATCCATCTACAACAACCACTTCCATCAGCACATGAAGAAGAGCGAGACCGTGAGTTTAAGGCATTAAAACCGGCTCATTTAGGCTTCAGAAAAACACAGCTCTCCTCAACTGGCAGCACTGGGAGCGAGGAGAGGAGAGGTTTGTGCACATTGACCCACCTCGAAATCTATGAGCTGCAGGTTGGCGATGAGCGTCACCAGGAGGCCGCTGTTGTAGAGCTCCTGTGCCAGCTGGGCCACGAGCTCCGTCGGCGGCTCCTTGTCCGTGCTTCCACACAGAATCTCCTTCATGGCTTGCAGGGACTTCGACACTTCTTCTGAGGCCTGCGGACCAACACACAACGCGCTTGGCTTTGGGGTTTTCCGAAACAGGTTCTGTTTTCCAAGACAAGCAGTTCGAAAGCAAAGCTGCTGACTGGGCCTGTGGCGACCGCATCTACTGCCAGACAGTTCCATATGGAGGAGCTATAGGCAGTTCCATGGGGAGGCCGCAGCATTCGCAGGGGATGTGGCAGGGCCTCCACAAGCACAAAGCTGTGCCCAGCCGTGGGCATTCCCACATTCCCACAGTGAGGGACCACGGAGCAGAGCCGAAGGGCCCTACCAAGCTCTGCTGGTGGGAGCCCTTGGGAGCCTGACCTCGAGACAAGCCCCAGGTGGGATCCTGGCCAGGCAGACCCCAGCTGCCAGTGGTGGAGGCCGCAGGACCTCCGTGTCCTGCTTACAGGCCGATTATCCCAGTGTCTTCACGGATCACCCAAATGCATCCCAGGAACCTGCCCGCTTGGCATTGCCTCTCCCTGTTCCACCCGTGCTCTGCTCCAGCATCTTCAGCAGGGACTTGCTCTACCGAGCTCCCCAGCACTGAAGCTGCAGGCGGGGAAATTACTAAACAACCTAACGTGCTTTCAGGAAAACCCAACAGCTGCCACCAAACAAGCTAAAATAAGTCGTTCATCTTCTACTCCCACCTAATTTATTTTAATTCCATGCAATGTTTGAGCTGCCTAGCCTAGAATACAGATCAGGAATTGCCTTATGAAGGCTTACAATAGAAAAATAAAAGAGAAATGTGTATAAACGGGGCGCAGCTCTGTGTCTGTGGCAGTGAGCAGAGTTTTAAGCCAGCAGAGTTTAAGTTTTTTAAATGACTTTAAGTTTTAAGTCAGCAGAGTTTGAACTACAATGTCCCTCTTTCAGAGGGAATCAGGCACAGGCTGTCTCACTCTCTCCTCCTAGATTTGTTCCATTTTATATGAATATAAGTAGACATGGTTCCATATCACATAAATAATAATAAATAATAATAATTAATAAATAATATAATTATTAATTAATGCTCTTTGGTGCGAGGGCTTAAATATTTCTTGCTGGTGTGCAAGTGCTCTAACATTGGGCTACGAGGGCATGGTGCTCTCCGAGCCAGGGTGTATTAAACACAGGCATGACCTTCAGCTCGTGCATATATAGGGTTGGCTGCGGGGTCTTTTTGGTGGGGAGTGGGAAGAAAGCAAAGGAAGAGTTTGGAAAGCAAAGCTGAGAAGGACTGGAAAATCCTAGGACAGATGATGAAAGCTTGGGAAGAAAGGACAGCATTTCCTATCTGCAGTGCACACATGGGCCTGGAGTGCTGGGTTAGCTCAGCAGAAAACATAAAGGAGAGGAAAAATAAAAGCAGCCCAGCAAGACACACATGGAAAGCTCAAGAGTCACTGCAGAAAGCTAAACAGGCATGAGCTGCTGTCCAAACCCGGATCAATAACTTCATCAGCTCTCATACAACATGAAAGGAAAAATGCACAGAATCACAGAAACACAAGATGGTTGAGGTTGGAAGGGACCTCTAGAGATCATCCAGTCCAACCCCCTGCTCCAGCAGGGACACCCAGAGCACGG
>JAVCKT010098725.1:0-10495 GCA_032273925.1 Rhynchotus rufescens | reverse complement strand
GCGCGGGGAGGCGGGAACGGCCGCTCCGCCCCGCCCCGCTCCGCCCCGGCCCGGCCCGGCCCGGCCCGCTCCGCTCCGCCCCGCTCAGCGCCCCGGGCCCCGCGGTGCCCACGGGGCTGCTCCGGGTCACGCCGCATCCCCGGCCCCACATCCAGCATGGGCCGCAGCCCGGAACCCGCCGGCAGCGCAGGGAGCAGCAGCACGGCCCAGCTCGCGGGGATGGCGCAGCACAGCGCGCTGTGCACGGCCCGGCACGGCCCGGCACGGCCCGGCACGGCCCGGCACCGCAGCGCACCGCAGCGCACCGCAGCGCACCGCAGGGCCCTGCCCGGCACGGCATGGCACGACAAGTCAGGGCAAGACATGGCCAGGCAGGACATGGCAGCGCGGGACACTGTGGAACTGTGTCACAGAGGGCAAAAATCAAAGACATGCAGTGGCTGCTGGAAGGTGCGAGGGAAGGGCAGAGCCGCACCGTGATCCCTGGGGGATGGTGGAGTGACCAGTCCGGGAAGTGTTTCCAGGCACATGACGGACAAGAAGGTGATGAGAAGTGGTCACCATGGATTCACGGAGGGAAATGATGCTGCAGCCACCTGATTGGCTCTGCAGTGGAAGGATGGCTGGGGAGATGAGGGCAGAGTTGTCTACCCTGACTTCCAATACTGTCTCCCATAACACCCTCATAGATGAGAGCGGAGCAGGGAGGGCTGTGATCAGCAGTGCAGAGCCCAGCTGGAGGCCATTCTCTAGGGGTGTCCTCTGGGGTCGGTGCTGGGACAAGGACAGCAGAACATTCCCATTAGTGGGCTGGGTGAGGGGATCAAGCCTCAGCAAGCTCACAGGCTGCACGACACTGGGAGGAAAGGCTGGTGCCCCAGAGAGCTGCGCAGCCACTCAGAGGCACCTGAATAGGCTGAGAGATGGGCAGAGAGGAACCTCGGGAGGTTCAGGAAAGGCGAGTGCACAGCTCAGCTGGGAGACTCGTGCTCTCGTACGGTCACAGTTGGTGCATGACTGCGCTCAGTCCTTGCTGCTGCCTGGCTGGCATGCCTAGGCTGTGCGGCCCACGGCATCGGTTGTCCTGGACACGGAAAAGGACACGCTGTGCCGCTCAGGGCTGCGCTGGGAGCTTAGCAACCACCTCCCCCCAGTGCTATGCTGGCCCCTCCGCACGCTGCACTGGAGCAGCCCTGGGACTGCGCGTGGGGCAGGCAGCGCCTGCTGGGGCAGCGCCTGTGCGGTGCAAGCTCTTCATACATATCGTATTATCATTTGATTGTTTGGGGTTTTGGCCAGGCAAAATTCAACTTGCAGTCTCAAACTGGGAGCCAAGGCATGGAAATTGTGTCATATGCCTTGCGGTGCCACATGCTTGGAATTCACCAGGGAAATGTGGTGGCAGGCTGGCGATGCCATCCTTGCAGCAGCAGCCCCTGCCCCAGCCATCCCTTCCCACCTGGCTGTGCTGGGTGCATGGGTCCCCAGTGCTCCCTGGAGCAGAAGCTGTGCGTGGTAAGGAGCACATGCGCTGTGCTGGCTGTTTGGTTGATGTGTGCCATGTGTGACTGCAGTGCTCAACGTGGTAGGGCACACTGCTCCACTGCCACTGTCCTCCCTCCTTCCCATGCCCCATGCACTCTGCCTTGCATGCACCCAGGGTGTAGGAGGCTCTTCCAGAGAAAAGAGACTTCCCAGAGACTCCTTGGCTCTGGAGTCCTCTAAATATTCTCCACATCAGTCTTTAGTTTTGGCAGCAGTTGCTGAGGCAAATGTGAGGCTCTGGGAGAGATGCCAGCAGCAATGGAATGCCCTGGCCCCAGTGCCGGGTTCCTGCACCCACAGCACACCTGCATCTTCCTCGACACAACTGCAAAGGTTTCCATTGCACCAGGAATTCACCTCTGTGTTGGTGGCACCTTGGGAAAGCCTTAGATTTATGATATAGCTATGCAGCTTTTTCATATGCTATGAAATGAAACCTGCAATGGGCAGATGCATTTTAAAATCTGCATTAGTTATCTTTAAGCTAGCATGAGGTGAGTTTGCAGCTTTATGAAAGGAATTACATGGCATGGCCTGCAGTAATTGGATGCTAACCTGTGGATCCTGGGCCTCTCCGACTGTCCTCTTTTGGGACACTGCACTTGTGTGTATTTTCCCCAAGAAACAGCAAATTTGTGAACGTCTTTTCAGTCTCCACGCTCTCTGTCCTCTCTCTGACACGGCAGCTCTGTGCAGACCCCGTCCTGCCAGGGAGCAGCTGCGCGGCACTGCCCGTGTTGAAATGCTCCGTGGTTGGAACCCTGCGCCCCGGAGCACAGTGCGCCCTGGAGCCCGCAGAGCCTCCACGGGCGGCCACGGCCCGTGCCCAGTTCGCATCGGACAGAATCACGCCCTGAGCAAGCGCTGCGGTGCCCGGTGGCCCCGGGCGGGCGAGCCGCGTCCTTCGGTGGGCGGCAGCATGTGCGAGCGGGGCTGCGTGTGCAGTGCAGTGCGGCGCGTGAGCCTTGCCTCCCCGCTGGGCCCCGGCTGCCCCCGAGCACCCAGACCACCGGCCTGCCCACCGGCCTGCCCACATCGACACGTTGGCCACGGTCCTGCCTCCTGCTCAACGGAGCACAATGTCCCAGAGGTATCCGAGAGTTCGGAACGTCTACGTGCTGGCTGCAATACCTTATTTTCCATCTACAGGGATGGAAATAATTCATTTGTACCTCATGGTAACAGTGATGGAGAGCAGGCATGGACAGTACATCACAGATATTTTCTACAAAGCTACTGCCTTCATACAAAGAAAGAGCTCAGCTCCATGGCCAGTTATGGGCACAACCTTTGAGAAAAACCTTTGCTCCTGGGTAAATTACTAACAATTACTAACAATTTTCTTCATCTAGTGATTTCTTTTTTTTTTTACTCTTGTGCTGCATAATGGATTTTGGAGAATTCACTGGCACCCAAGAACAGACATTTAAGCTTTTCATTACCATGGAGCTTTGTGAAGTCAAGAGTTCTACTATGTAATTATGCGCAATGTGCTAAATAATTTGTTCAGTCAGTTTTAGACCAAGCTCCTCAATTATTCCTTGTGGTACTTCTTAATTTCTATTATGAGAAATAGTTAATAATTGTTTGTAATTCTTATGCACTGCAGATCCTTATCATCTTTCCTAGCTCAGTAGAGAGGCCATAAATCTAAAAAGAGGAACTGACTATGGATATCAGTAGTCTGCAGTGCTGTACTGGCCATCAAGCCCACAAATGATGAGAGTTACTGAGTCTCTTGGCTTAGTAAAATCAGACTTTAATTGTGATGGCACCTCCAGAGCAGAAGTTATTCGTTGTTACTGATTCTCCTGCACTGGTGAGTTGGAGATGGGATCTCTGGACTGAGGTGCAGATCAGCAGAGCTCTGTTGCGAAGTTCTGCAGCTGGGCAGGAAAGCTCTGCGAGGAGCTCCGGTGCATGCTGTGTGCCAGCTGCGTGCCAGCTGCGTGCCGCTCTGCACGGACCAGCTGCCAGTCCCCCTTGCTGGCAGCATTGGAGAAGGGTGTAGATGAGGTGCTTAGGGCCATGGTTTAGCAGGTATGGTGTTGAAGGGTCGATGGTTGGACTCGATGATCTTGAAGGTTTTTTCCAACCGTAATGAATCTATGATGTATTATGAACAGACGTGTGAATCTGGCACCTAATAAGCATCAGTGCAACAAGCACATTGCAAGATGCAAGTCTTTAAGTCAGGTCATAATGCAAGCCTGTGTGTCTGGAGGTGGATCCATCTGGGAGGCTGCAGGCTGACGAACGGCTGTGCAGGACTGACGGGCAGGAATGGCAGCACAGCAAAAGACTTTCTCAAGGCTTCCAGCTCCAGACAAACATCAGTAGAACTACACTTGCACTCTCACAAATGCTGGGAACTGCTCAGGGTTGCTGGTGCAGGAAGTTTTCAGAATTACTGAATACAAAAAAGAAGGGGATTTCAGCCTCTGGAGTGGACTTGAGAATACATCATTTACCAGCATGGTTGCTCTCACAGCTTCCCATGAGCAGGACTGAAGGGCACTTGGAGCAGGGAATAGTATTCCCAGCAGGTGGGCCTTCCCAGATGTGAGTGACCAGCCTGGGGAGATATGGAGGTAGCTCTGAAAGCTCAAGCTTGGATATATTTTAAGTTTTTCATTTCTTTCTTTCTTTACAGTTTTCTTCTATGGTTGCCATAGCTGTGCACGGACTCTTTCAGCCTTTCTGTGTCCATCTGGTCCCTGATCGGAGGCCAGTACGTTCTTGCTGTGATATGTGGCTTGCTGGTTGCCTTGGCTGCTTGCTGCTTGTGTGGCAGCGTGACGTAGGTAGTGCCCTTGTCCCGATGGAGCTGGGAGGCTATGCCCATAGCTAGAGACCCAGGGGGATAAGCTGGGGTAGCTTGATGCGGCAGCAGGACACATGAAGAGAGCAACAGCTTGATCTTTAACTGTCTGGATTAATGATTACAGTGAAGGGCTGGTGATGGTAGAACGAAGCAAGCTGCAGTGAGTGCCAGCCTTTGCTGGACCCAGACCCATCTGGGCAGCTGCGCTAGGCCCCAGGGACGCTGCCTGAGCGGCTCTGCCCTCTCAGGGCCACAACGATGCGAAGGACAAAGAAATACAGGCACTTCATTGAGACGCCAGATGCCAGTAGATGGGAGGTGAGCACCCGGCGTGGTGTGGGTTGGTGCACTTTGCTGGGGAGGGATGCACGGTCAGGCACTGGCTACATGCTGCACCAGAACCGAGTGCTTGCAGCATCCAGCAAAGCAGCTCTGGGCCAAAGCAGCCTGCACTGATCAGAGAGATCGGTGTGCCCAGCAGCTGCAGGACCACCGCTCTGAGTTTGTAGGGGTGTAACAACAGTTTTCCCACTTCAGTGAAAGGGTCTGTCTAAATGGGCCAAAAATAGTGTCAGATGAGGCACCTCTGTGCCCCCACAGTGGGTTCAAGGGTACGTTGCAGTCTCTGTTACTTTTAGCAAGGAGAGTGGGAGCTGCAAGCAGGGCCCTGCAGAGGAGGCCCTGGCAGATGTACTGGTGCACAGGGAAACCAGCCCCATCATTGTCAAGAATCCCTTTTTCTTCAGTGCATCTCAGTGGGAGCCTGTCTCAAAAATTGGACCCTTCTGCTTTGCTAGAACAAACCTTTTAGGTTTTCCTAATGCTTACTTTTTTTTATTTCAAAGCAGCCTCAAATAAACCTGGGAGCCAGTAAGCATTCTGCTTTCTCCTAGCTCAATGCAGCTACTTAAGTTAGCGTTGCAGACTAAATCATGGTGTCTCCAACACAAGTTTGGAGACTCCAGAGACTGAAGTGAATTTTTCTGTTTAGATAAAGAAGTCAGACGCCTTTTTTTGTTCTTGTTGCTAACTAGATTCAAAGAACTTTCCTCAGACCAATATTTCCCACTTTGCTCTGGCAAGAGCAAGCAGAGGTGCAGAGCTTAAAACTGTGTGAGGACACCTTTGGTCTGTCCTTCGAATTCTGTGTCTGGAGACTAGAATAGGGCGCTTAGCAGCAGGAAAGGAAAAAAAAAACAGCTGGGAAGTATACATCATAAGAGTTTTCTTTAGCATGAGAGACTGCAGAATAATTTTGAAGGAAATGTGAACACAAGTTTAAAAACTGCCAACATGTTTTTTTCAACTTTTTTTTAACCTTTTTTACACTGATTATGGCAGATTAATATGGTGGCTTTCCTTGATAAGATAAAAAATTGTTTTTGTTTGTTTGTTTCCAGTGATGTAAGTCCATTCAATCTCACCTACTTGGACTTCAGCTGTGTTTTCCTAACAGTGCAATGGAGATGGCAGGGCTGGGGACAGGGATGGTCAGTAGGATAAAGCCTGGTTCAAGGACAGCTGGCAGCCAGCACTGCTGGAGGTGGCTGTGTGGCTTGAGCAGGCTGCACCAGAGACTTTAGCTCGGGTGAGCATTTCCATGATGAGTTTTCACACCAAGCAGTGAACTGATGGAGCTGGCAGTGGCCTGGATTTAGGAGATTCCCTGAAAGCAAGGAGGGTTGGGATACTGCACAAGAACTGTGTAGCTATGAAGGCTGGAGCACTAGGAGTGTAAGGACATCTCCAAGGTGCAGATGTCAGAAGGAATGCAAACCTGGGAGGTCTGGGCCCATGGGTGCAGTGGGAAAAGCACCTCTGGGGAAAGCTGTTTGGCAGCAAACGCTGGTGGGGAAGGGCTGCTCTGCAGGCGCACAGGGTGGTGGGGATGATTTCCCATCCTACTCAACAGCCATGTCCACAGCAGCAGTGCCGATGCGTGTCCCGACACTTGCTGGTGACATTCAACCTGTCTGAAGCTGTCGGGGCCCCAGGAGAGCAGCTAGGGCTGGGCAGTGTTGTCCCTGTGTCTCTCTAGCCCCAGGCTCACCCTTGCTGGCCGCCTTGCAGCTGGCGGGCTACGAGGCCACGCTACCCATCAGCGAGAAGTCCAACCCCATCACACGAGAGTTAGACCGGGCCGACCCGGTGCAGATCGTGCAGCTGCTGAAGGAGTGCGACGCGGAGATCTTCCAGGAGGAGGAGGAAGCCTTGCTCAACTACAAGGTACTGGAGGGCTGCAGCCTAGCGTATCCCGCCTTCGTGAGGCCCTCTTTCCCTGCTCTATGGAAGAGGCTCTTGCTGGGACAGGGTGTCCCAGTGGGCAGCAACCTCTGTGGTGCACGGCAAGTGCTACCTCATGAAGGTGGCCCTGCCCTTGCCCTATTCCCAGCCTATGAGGAGAGGCTAGCCCAGGGCTGCCTATGCCGCGCTGAGCCCTCTGATCCCTGCATGTGGGTGTGGGACCATCTTGGCTTTACGCCTGGGGTGATACCTGGAGAAAAGCAGCCTCAGGTGGCCCCAGCACCCCTGATCTTGGGCAGCGTCTGGCTCAGGCGAGGTCCGTGTGTTCCCTAGCCCTGCTCTCCTCCTCAGAGGCTGTACAGTGAGGCGGTGCTGAAGACCATGATGGACATCATCAGCAAGGTGCAGGAGGTGCTGAAGGTGAGGGGCTGCAGCACTGTGCAGGGCTGCCTGCATGGTGCAGGGCCACCGACACGGCGCGGGACACCGTGTGGGGGCTGCCAATGTAGTGCAGGGCTGGGCTCGGCACGGGAGTGGCTGGTGGGTAGGGAGCCTTTCGGCGAGTCCATGGAGGTCCCAGGGGCAGCCACAGGGCCAGCACCTGGGCGTGCGTTTCACGCTGCAATAGGGGTGTGGGCCGCGCAGCACCAGGCACTCGCCCTGCTCCTTCTCTTCTGCAGGATCCAGACAATGGTCTTATTGTCCTGAGCGGTGGCGGCACATCTGGAAGACTGGCCTTCCTCATTGCTGTGAGTAGCTCCTCTGCTCTGCGCATCTGCTGAGTGCGGGCGTTGCACTAGAGTCCAGAGCAAGACCAACCTGCAGTCGCCTTCCCTGACAGTGCTTAGCCCCAGGCACTCAGGAACCGCAAGGCAGATTCTCCTACCAGCTGTGGAACTGTTCATCCCCTCCCATCCCAGCATTTATGACTGCTGCTCCTACTAGGCACTCAGTCCCAGCACAGCCCTTGCAAAATTCTCCTGCCAAAGCAACCTGGGAACCTCCTGTCTCCGAAGAGGCTCTAGCCAGAGTCAACATCTTCTAGAGAGGTCTCCAGCAGTCAAGACACTCTTGTCTCTGAGCACACTCCAGCCCCATTCCCATGCTCATACATGGAATGGGAAACACTTCTCTGGAATGTCCGCTGCCCCAGACTGGCAGCACACCCTGCTCCCACTACCTGAGCTCTGCTGGAGTGGCCATTGAGCTACAGCAGTGATCAATGGAGTCAAGTTTTGCCCCACACTTAAAGTGAATGGGGGAGAGGGGGCACAGGATATCCTGAGGGCTCAAGGCTCTGCAGGTGAACTGGAGCTGTCCTCGGGTGTCAGTAGAATGCCCACAGGTAGCTGGGAGGGTGGGCTGGAGGCCAAGACACCCTATGACAGCACTGGGGGGCACCATTGGTTTGCAGTTCCTATTTCTAGTCCCTATTTCTGTTTATTGTGGGGCAAATCACGTGGCTCATATGGAAAGCAGGAAGAGCTTCCCATATCAGAAGACCTCGCAGTAGTTTTTACCAGAACTGGAAAGTGTGATGTCGATGGAACTGTCCATGGACCAGTGCTGTAGATCTCTTGCGCCTGACACTTTGGTGTCTGCTTCCTCTGGCCATCACAGGAGATCTGACCTTCTGCATTGCTCTGGCCAGGGTGTTCCCAAGCAGGGGTAGTCCATAGCTTTGTTACTTATATCCTTTTTTTTTTTTTTTCCCTCAATATAATACTTCACTCTCTATCAACAGATTTCCTTTAATAAGCTGCTAAAAGGCCTGGGTCAACTGCCCTGTTACACATACACCATTGCTGGAGGAGATCGGTAAGTGCACTGAGTTTCCTTTCAGTTCTGCAAGTTGTGCTGTGGCTTGGGCAAGCAGGTGATCAGTGCATGGCATTCAAGTCTAGGAGCAGCAGATTACCTTTCTTGCTGGGCTGCCAGGTACAAGCAGACCTGGTATACTTCAGTCTGAGTATCCTAAGCCACAGCAACTATGAAAGAGGATGCCATTCCTACTGAACCCTGCATGTTCTTGCAGAGAGAAGCTTCATATGAGATTTATCAGGGAGCACTATTAGCCCCAGGTGTGTTCGGTGACCCAGCAGTAAATCCAGCAGCTGCATTCACAGCAGCTGTGGGTGACTGGCACAGGATAAGTAATCCTCACGCCGGCCAGTCCTGCAAAGCTCTCAGAGAACTCTGCCCATTTGGATGAAATGGGTGTGCTCAGTAATGTTTTCAGGCTCTGAGGCCAAGTGTCACAGGGTTGTCCATATCGCTACTGCTCAGCTCTGCAAAATAAGATATATACATTAAGATTACTTATCAGGAAAGGTCCATGAGCCATATTAACATCCAAAGATTTCCTGGAGATAGTTTGGGAAGTATTAATTGTTCTAGGCTGTTCTAATAATAATAATAATAAAACAGCATGGATAATCATGCCTCAGTGCCCAGGAATGGTGCCTGGCCTTTAATTTACTTGTGCAGAGGTAGCCACTGTGTTTAATATGGCCGAATGCAGCTATCCAGCAGGAAGGAGCACAGGCTGGACCTGCAGATGGGTCTGCATCCTGCAGAGGATCAGAGGCTGGTAAGGATTTGGGAGTAGCATGGACAAGTGTCCTTTCTGGCTATAAACAGGAGAACAGTGAGGAAGATCATTCTTTTGTCTGTGGCTGAGGGTAACAGACTCTTCTCCTGACAAGAATGTTAACACTTGGGGAATACAGAAAAGACAAAGAAGACAAAGACAATAATTTGAGAATTGGTAAATGTCTTCAAGATGGACAAAGAATAATTTGTTAATCTGCCCCAAAGTAACTGCAGCTGTTTTTCTTCTAGATCATTGGTGATGTCTCAGGAGGGGCTGGAAGACAGTGCTTTGCTGGGGATTGAGGAGCTAAGGAAGGTAAGAAAGGATGGGAAAGATGGAAAGAAGTCTGGCTGCCTCTTGGAATGTGCATGGACCTGAGTGGATGATGAAGTCACGAAGGAATTGGTGTGTTGTGGTTAGGTGGGACAACATGCTGGACAGCAAGAAATTGCATAGGCTGATTCCTGTGTGCTGTGTGCTTCAGGTGAGCTCCTTCCTCTCCCAGCGCTGGGGCAGAGTGTGGTGCAAAGGTCCTTCATCCACCTGTTCCAGTGAGAATGGTGTCTCTCTTCCGGCCAGCACTGTGAGGAGTCTCTTTTCTACAGTCCTGGATGCACTGTCCCTAATTCAGCAGATTGATTCAGGGTCCCTTGCCAATATAGAGAGGAATGTTTTTTTCCAAATAAACTCCAATCTTTCCTTTTTTTTTTTTTTTTTTTTTTATTTTTTTTGCAAACTCAGGTCTGTGATGGGAAAAAGAGAGTGGTTTTTATTGGCATCTCCTGTGGCTTATCTGTAAGTGCTTTGCTGGTGATGGCAGGTTGGCTGGGAGCAAGACTGATTCATAACTGCTGGCATGTGGAGGGGCAGTCACACTCAGGATGTATGAGATCCATGGCAATCAGCCACGGTGGAAGCACTCGGCAGCTCTCTTGGGGGGTCTGTGGACATCTGGGTACCTGCGCTGGGGGTTCATCACTTTTGCCTGTTACTGAAGGATGGATACTCCCTGCCACAGGTTAGTAGCTAGTATGAGACAGACAGAAATCCCTGAGGGTCTTTAAAAAGTGTTTTCAGACACTGCTCTGCAGTATCTGCACTCACAGAATCATTGAGGTTGGATGGAACCTTCAGAAATCATCTAATCCAATCTGCTTTACAAGCAGGGTCACCTAGAGCACATTGCACAGATTTTCCATCCATATTCTGCCTCACAGGAGACAGCACATCCTTTGCACAGCAGTTTCAATGTAATTCATAATGCAGTTAAGCTAAGGCACTTTGAGAGA
>JAVCKT010098724.1:6600-30063 GCA_032273925.1 Rhynchotus rufescens | reverse complement strand
CTATCTATTTGAATTGAAATAAATTATAACACACACACACACAAAAAAAAAAAAAAAAAAAAACCCAAGAGAAGGCAAAATAGTGTGGAAACACCCAGGAAAATGATGTCTTTCTCCTGAGTTGCTTGCAATGAAATAACTTCAGTGCCGTCTGTTTACTATAATGTTTAATGAGCACTGGAGAGCGTGGGTAATCCCAGGCCGGGTGCTTGCTCAGAGCACTTTATCTTGCTGCGCTTCTTGACTCTGATGGATCAGCACTGGGCCCTGCAGGAGCGCGGCCGCAATGCCGCGGCACGGAGCAGCCCAGAGAAGGAGCGGAGCCGGCGGGGGAAGAAGATGCCAGGCTGAGGGGAGCTCTGGAAACTAATTGCATTTGGTAGCAGAGCGAGAAGGGAAGAGGACAGAGGACATGAAGGCAGCCAGGAGGGAAATTAAGGCCTTTCCAGGCTAATGTGAGTTATAACGGGCTTTCCTTATGGTATACGCAGACAATTTATCTTCTTTTAAGGAAACCTGAGCGAGTAATTTAGCTTATGATGCAATGGCTTTATAGACATTGCCTATCCACAAAGTCGCATTTCCAAGCGTGCTTCATCTGCGTTTTCTGCCTATTTCCATGTGCAAGATCCCGCACTTCGACCCTTCTGGAAGGGGGAAAGTCAGGATGGGGGAAGCGATAGGGTTGGAAGCTGCTAATGAAGGTGCTGCTCAAATTGAGAGGCTCCTGCAATCAAGTACAGGGGGGACAGCAGCTCCAAGAGACACCACTCATCTTCCAGGGGAAAAAGAGGGGCTTTAGAGCCACTGAAGGCTGAAGATGATCTCAGGCCACCACCACCCCGCACGAAGCACTTGCTCTCTCTCCCACCTGTGATTTGCACCACAGCGGCCGATAATGAGTCAGAAATACCATCTAATTACACTTCAGAGAGGACAGCCTAAGTGCTGGCCCTTGAAAGCTGCCTTCCCTGCAATCTGCTAAGAGGAGCGAAGCTCCTTGCACGTTTGGAGGCACTGCTAGGGCAGGGAGGTCTAATTGCCAGCAAGTTCAGTTCAACAGGTGTCAGTGGAGCGGCTCTAACAGCTATTTCACAGGGACACGGGGATAAAGGCGGAAGGAGCTCTCCTCATCCTGCGTAATCTCCCTTGGCCGCTTTCCCTGATACTCAGTAAGAGCTGCTAATAGAAGGAAAATAACTGCAGAAGAGCCACGATGGCCACAGCTCCGGCAGCGCCGGGCACGGGCCGAGCGCCCCGCGGCACCGATCCACTCAGAGCGCTCCGAGGCTGAGAACCAACTGCATTGTTTCTGTTGGCTCCTGGGCGATTCTCTATTCGCTAGGAGTTGATGCTTTTCTAATCTGTTTATTGCACCCTTGCAGCTTTATTCCCTAATCCTCTTTTGCTCCATCTTTGATGTTTTTTAAACTCAGAAAGCTGCCTTCCCTTTTTTTGTTTTTTTCCAGGGAGCTTTAAATGAGCCCTTTAATTGAAGCAGTAACTGCTCCTCCTATGGTGTGCTCGCTGACTGGGTATCTCCTCCCCATCTCTCTTTTCAAGCCTTCCGGACCAGGACAAACTTGAAAAGTGGCCAGTTAAGAGCCAAGATTAACCCCGTGCTGTCACACAGGGGTCCCAGGCTCAGACTGAGCGGTTCTGCAGCGACCTTCACGCGCCCGCTCCGAGCTCCTGCGCACGGGAGCCTCTTCCACTTCTCTGGAAGAGCCGCTTCAACCCTTCCCCAGCTCCAGCTCTTCACGGAAAGTTGGGAAGCAGTCACATAGTGCAGGGAAAGCAGCACTGATGAGGTGACCATGTGCTGTATCAGAAGAGGCATATGGGGTAATAATACACACACATACTATATAAATATATATTTGCATATATACACACACCTGAATTTGGGGGGGGAGGTTAGTTTGCTTTTCAAGAGAATATTAAAAGTTGGCCTAGTACTTTGAAATTTAAAACAAAAGATTGCTACTTATGTGGCTTAAGCTTTAAAAAAAAGATTTTATACATATATGTGTGTGTGTGTGTGTGTGTGTTTGTGTAAGTACACTTGAATAAAAACATACCAAAGCAGTTTATATGCAATGCATTTATTTATGGTCAGCATAGCCGCTAAGTTAATGATTTTTATTTTAGGTGGAATGCAGCTTCCCACTTCCATCAGCGCTATCCTGCCAAATCGGCTCCCAAGCTCACAATAAAAGACGCACATTAGGCCATTTATTATGCTAATGCCATGCAGAAAACCAGCCAAATTACCTTGCTGGGGGATTACAGCGAAGGAGGAAGCCGTGCGACCCTGGGCAACACGCTGCCTGGCTCCAGCACGCACACCTGGCTTTTGTAAGGGTAAGGAGAGCAAAAAAGACGGAGAGGAATTGGCTGTGCAACCTTGAAATGCCAAATGGACCCACATTTCCAACTGAATAAAAGCAAGATTATAGCAAAAATTTAGATGAGGCTTTTTTTCTTTCTTTTTTTTTTTTTTTTAATTTGGATTCTATCAGATGAGTTCAGGGAAAGCTGTTCTGTGGTAACTGTCAGCTTTCAGTGCCCAATAAAATAAAGAAATTCATGCAGTTGACAGGAAACTTCAGAGTATCATCAGCTGAGACTACTCAGATCACAGAATCATGTATTTCCCCCCCAAAAAAATCACTGTTGTGGTTACACAGTGCCTCTAAATGGCATCACGCTCTTCATCTAAAATCCCAGCAAGCCCAAAGGGCAGCACTTGGTAACTCAGCCTCACTCAGGAGGACGACAGCTTGGATCCTGTTTTGTGGACAGAGGTCGAAAAATATTTGCTGATGCTCATTACAAGCACCTCACAGGCTGCTACCTTCAATTTGATCCTCCATCCGTCTTCATACACAAAACTATGAATGTTATTACTGCCCATAAAAATTAAACTGGCCCTATCTCAAAGCGAAAAGCAGCGCTGAGCTGGGCTGCGCGTCTCAGGCGGGGAGCAATCCTTGGGAAGCTACACTGCCACTAACTGCACTGGAAATTCCAACTCAGGCTGACATTTGCAGGAAAACTGCTGCACGTTTATCTCTTGATACATTTGAGAAATATTAGCATTACTCCTCATAGGTTGTCTATTATTTACAGGCCTTTATGGCTTTTATACACAGGAGAGTTGCAGTTCTGTCTAAAATGAAGCGTTCTAGTTCCTAGGTTAGGAGAAGAAAAAACGCTTTAGAAGAATAAAGAAGAAAAAGTGACTTAAAATATCCTGCAAGTCCAGGAGTGCTGCCAGGTTTTGATCAAGAGCTGGGAAAATGCTCCCTTTGAGGTCCAGTTTCTCAAACCAGTACAAAATATATGGGTTAGCAAAGTGCAAGGGTTTCTCTGCTAACCTGGCCATGCAAAGGCGGCAATTTTGGGCACAAAGGAAGCCTCACGCCAAGTTGTTCAGGAGCTGACCCAAATCCTGAATCGGAGCCGGGCTCCCGGCACTGCTTCCTTTCCTTACGTTTCTCTGCTTGGGTTTCGGTCACGAGGTCCTCACAACGCTGGGCTTACAGCACAGAGCAGGCTCAGTGGAGGCTTGAGCAATCATTTTACTCTAACTGTGCCCATTTTTCTGTCCAGTTTGGATCATGAACTTGAGTTCAGGTGAGTCCCTGAGACTCCCCCTCGCCAAATGCTGCAGCCCTGAGGACACCTCTCTGCAGGACTCGGCTTCACCTGCGCATTTGCTGCCGTCTCGGCTGCTTTTGATGATGGAGATAATCTCTTAAATAAACCTAACAGAGAATTCATAACTTGAATAATGCAAGAATAATACTCTCCGCAGGGTAGGATTTGCATAGGTTTTTATGCAAATAGCTTGGAGTGTTTAAGCACTCACCCATTATAGGCTCCCGCTTTACACTCCATGCAGATTCTCTGCTGGACTGCTTAGCGACCGACGGAGAGTATTTTTATTTACAGAGTAAATAAACTGGAGGCTTGTTTGCCCACCAAGGTGCGCGGATGCGACTGAAAACACCGCAGATGCCCTCATTGCCCTCACTGAGGTGGGCAGCACAAGGAGCCGCGCGCAGTATTCGCTCTCATGGAACCACCTCCGGGGAGTCCTTTGCAACACAGGAAACGAGCCAAGGGAGCTCTAATAAATACAGAAGAGCAAAGCCTTCATGAGCGAAGGAATGCGGAAGGGACCAACTTGTTAGGGTAAATGCAAAATATCTGAATACTGATTGATTGCCCTGAAAGCAATTCCAAAAGAAGAATTTTATTCAACTGCTGCTGCTTATCTCCAAAAAACGGGAGGTGCAGAGCACTGCTGGGATCCCGAATGCTCCTTACCCACTCTCACCCGTGCCTAAATGTACCTCCTTACAGTGAATGGAAATTCAACATTCTCTCTTTTTTGGGGGCCGATTCCTTCCCGAATCGCATGCCGCATGAGGGGCTGCGCTGCACGTCTCCATCTGCTGCAGTGCCAGTGGGAAGGGAACTGTGGCCATCGTGGCATTTTGTTATTAAAGCATCAGCGCAACAGCGTGAGCCTGTGCAAATGTTAATTTGTCATAATTCTATTGTATGGTAATATTTACAGTACTGCAGAGCATATGCAGGCGATCAGCGTTTAGGAGCAGCTTGGCAACTGCATCTGAACATCTGCTTGCACGGTTCGTGCTCACAGAGGACTGGTTCTTTAAGTGCTGATATAGGATCAAGATGAATGCAGCTGTTCTGTGCAGCTCATGCTGTATTTTGGGTGTATTTCAGGATGGATGGGCAACTTCCACAGCTTTTGCTCTTCCTGACAAATATAATAGTGCAATTCAGAGCATGCTGACCTCATCTTGCAAGTCCTCATGAAGGTCTTTGTCTCAGAAGAAGTCCTGGAGATGCTGCGGGCTCCTTGCAAGCCTCCCCACGCCACGCTCGCTCTTTGAAGGCTTTGCCTGGTGTCAAGCTCGCAGGTCGCTTGCCGTGTTTTAAGGCCATTGTTACAGGCGTGACAGACTCTGTCCATGGAACAAACGGTCCACGGTCTGTCCACGGTCAAACACTGCAGTTCTGCAAGAATCAAAATGAGCAACTCAATCTGCATTTCTTCTTCTCTCAAAGCCTTTCCCCTGGCGCTGCTGGGAATCAGATCACTCTGCTGCTCCTGGCAAGGCCTCGCATGTCTCCTTGATCACCCATTTGGGGGGAATGGTCTCATCCAAGGTCCTTACCAATCAGTCACTTAGGCTGGCATTTTTTTCAGGAGCTGAAGTTAAGCTGAGTGCTATGAATCTTCCCTCGCTCCTCCATTCTCCCCCTTTAAGGTGGTCACCAGCTTTGGTTGAGTGGCCCTGCGTGAGGTCCCAGCTCTGACGGTTGGCACTGGGTCCCTTTTGCTAAGGAGTCCACAGGTCTTTGCCTCTTTCTGAAACCATTGCTGCACGTTGGAGTAGTAGTTACAGAGAGATGAGAGATCTGCAGCCACAAGGCAGAAGATAATACTGTCTTGTCCCTCTCTACTGAGCAGGCTTTAGAAGAGCCTCTAGATTAGACAGCCTCCTACATGAAGCAACATAGCAGAAGGCAAGAAAACCAGCCTAATCTTTTCTTTTTTTTTTTTTTAAAGACTTATTTTCTTTAATCAAACAGAAGGCTGCATACAACTCCAGCCAAGATATTTCTGAAGAATTTTTCAATTTGGAACCAGATCAATTTCTGAATTTGCCTTCAAAATATTTGAGTTTATATAATCATATTCAGCAGAGATAGCAGAGATATTCATGCAAAAAAAAAAAAAAACCCTCTGCATCAGACAGTTTGAAAACAACAAATAATCAAATTATTGACTATTTACAGAAAACTCCTGCGCTATCTGGGGCTCTTCATAACAACTTAACCTGTGCCACTTATGAGAAAACCTCAGAATACCTGCAAACTTCCCAGGCTGCTCCATCTCGGAGAAAGAGCTCAGGGAACTGGAGGAGTTCCACAAACGTATGTGCAAAGCATCAATTAATATGGCATGTGGGAGGCATTTCCTACGCCCACCTACTCCCGAGGCAGCGGCCTGGAGCCTGGGGAAAGGGAAGGGAGGAGGAGAAGCAGCAGCGGGGCCGCGGCGCTGCCGTGACCTGCACTCATCCTACGGGTGAACTCACGCTCAGGGGCACGGCGGGCTCAACCTGCCCAAACTATGGTTGGCGACTGCCTGAGAAACGAGCTCGAAGGCATCGTTTGAGCCTGGATGCTAGGGTTTATTTACCTCAAATTAAGGGACTACCTGTGGATCCTGCAAGGCTTCTTCATTCTGCATTGCAGACAGCTCCCAAGGCAGTGTGTGCTGCGAACCCGAGCCCAACGCGGTCACGCTCACTGATCACCTTCCTGCTGGCAGGGACGTGCAGATGGATGGCTGGTTCATCTCCTGTCGTTTGTATTTCATAACAGAGCCCTGAAACAAATCGCCTTGCCTGCGGCGCGCACACCGTGCCAAAGTGAGGAGGGGGGAAACAATTTCAATGTATTGTTGCACAGGCCATGTAACCTTTGAGGCTGCTTTGCATGCAGCCACATCACAAGCAGCAATACCTGTCCCTAAAAAGAAAGGTAGCTCCAATCCAACGCCTTAATATGCAACATAATGGCACTGCACCGTGCACAAGTGCCAAGTCAACACACCATAAATCATTTTCACATCTTCCCCTTTCCAGGGGGAGAGAATATTTTTTTCTCTATGAATTCACCTTAGAGACATACTGATATAATGGATGAATCAAACTTATCTGTTGACTTAGGATAATTTCAGGTATGTCAAGGGTCTTTGAAATCCTATGACAAAGTAGAACTTGACAGCATGTGCTAGACAGATGCTTCTCGTGTTGAGATGTTAAAACCCGTATGCTTGAATTGTAAACGAACGGAAGGTGAGCAGATAATGAGAGGTCTCTGAATTCAGGCGTGAAAGAGAACAGCTACGGGGTCTGGACCCCTCTATGCTGAGGAATCCAACAACACACAACGTATTCCCGACATCACAAGCCGTCCATCTGTCTGTCCTTCCTCTGACAATCCTGCAGGAAGGCATCTCCGAGGCCGGCGAGCTCCATGCAGGCCCTGAACTGCTGGGTAACGCATTTCTGGTGAGAAGGTGCAGGCGATAGAGAAAATCAAGGCCTGCAGCAGGACCTGGCTTGTAATTTTAAAGAGTGGAAATTCATTCCATTGCATGAACTGGAGGCCTTGGCTGGTCAACAGGGCACAGATGTGAGCCTCACAACTACCCAGATATTTGGCTTGCTTGTAGAAATGAAGGCAGCGGAAGAAAAGTCTCTTAAAAGTGGATGAGGAGGCTGCTTTATGGGGTCTCTCATTAGAAATCAGATGGAGGACGGAGTTCACACTTTCCACACCATGGGTCCATGTGAAGTGTGACTCAAGCCATTAATCTCGTTATTGTAAAAGTCCCTGGCCCACCGAGTGTGTACAGAATTACAGCAGATCATATTAAATATATGCACTGGAAAATTATATTTGAAGTCTTCCCCCCTCCCAAAAAAAAGGGGTTTTTTTTTGGTTAAACTTTTCCCTCTCCCTTCTAGGTTGAATTTTTTATGTGCTAAAGCAAGCAACGTGCAGCTGGGTAAAATCAATATGCTGCTCATGAAAGAAACCTGAAACAGCTTTCCAGAAACTGCTTTCCTGAAGCTTATCCTGAAACAGCTTTCCAGAAAGCTTAGCAATGACTTTACACCAGTTGATTTAACCAGACACTCCCAGACTCTGAGATGGACTCTTCTCCTCTCCGCAGCCCAAGCGGCAGACATCTCCAGACCCTGTGGAGTGGTCCCCTCGCTAGGCTCTCTGTGGAAGGCTCTTCAGTGACCAGGGACCCTCAGCCACTGCCCGGCTTATGTAACTCAGAAGAAATGAAAGAAATGAAACCTCCTCTCCCTGTTGTGCTGCTCCCTCAGCAACTACCACGTTTGCTTCAAAATTGCAAGGAGAAAAAAAGGTACATAAGAGTAGATGATATGAATTAAAATCCCAATGTATTAAACCAAAACGTATCATTCTTTTTCAGACCAGCTCCATCAGGAATATCCAGAAAAGGCACTCCTGGCACACCCTGGGATACATCTGAGTTTTCCAGAGGTGCTTTGCCTGATTTATACAGTACAATTAAGGCAGCCTGGATACATTAGAGGGCCCTTAAGTAAGACGAAAATTAAGTTGATACAGCTTTGCAAAGCACTTCCAAACTTCTTCCACAAGCTGGGCATCACAGCATAGAACACAGTGGAAATAGATACTCTTTGGTGTGCAATCTCAAGTACAATTCATATGTACAGTGGGTTCATTTCCCCATAGATAAAGTCTATGAAATCTATACAGATTTTGTGATGTTTTCTTGCTTGTTTTGCTTTCTTTTTTTTTCTTTTTTTCTCCATTAAACAGTGAAGTCAAACCATATTTGTTCACAGCTGGCACCCAGCAGATCTCTAGCTGCACGGAGAGCAACTACTTTTGAGCCTGCAATGAATCACGGGCAGGAGGACGGGCTGCACTGCTGAAGCACGTGTATCCCAGCTAGGTGAGCTGCAGAGCCATCTCTATTTGGTAATTTGGGTATTTCTGGAAGAAATGAACCATATGAGCAGCAGGTGTGCATGCTAATAGAATGACTTTGTGTTTTAATTAAGCAATATTTCCCTACAGAGTAATTACATACGTTGTTTACTCAACTTTTTTAAAGACTCCTTAAAAAAAAAAAAAAAATACCCACAAAAACCTCAAAGCCAGCAGAAACCCTTAGACCTGAGGGTGATTTAGTTAAATTCAATGTTGACACGTGGAGATACAGGTGCAGAAACAACCAGCCCAACTCAGGACCATCAGTGCAGACGCAGCTCCGCTGAGTCCTCTTCCCCAACCTGTGCTCGGACAGCATCGTCAGCACCTTTGCTACGCAAGAGACTAGGTCAAATTCATCCTTGAAAAAGGAACCCCTTTTTGTGCTCAGAAAGAAGAACGTATTTGGAGCAATGCTTACAAAGAAGAATTTTATATGGCTTTTTTTGTTCTTTCTTCCTGCAAAATTATACAACCCCTTGCTTAGAGGACCCCTTCCAACTTAGAGGAGGCTCTGCTAGAGAAACACATCTCCCTGGGAATAGAGATGGGCAAATTATTCTGTATTACAGGAGATATATGTCAAGTACATGTCACACAGCTATTAAATTGAAAAACAGAGCTCTAAGGAAACTCTGAGCATGTTTTGGAGAGATAAAAGCCTTGTTTTTACTCAGTTCTCTGCATAGGCATAACTTCCTTATAGTATTTCAATACGGGTTTTATATTTTAAGACTCTCTCTTCCCACTGTCCAGGCAAGATTTGTGATTTTCTGTCCACAGAGCATTTCTCTGGCATCTCCGAAGCACTCGAAAACGTGGCTTATCGCCCAGACGCCGCTCTGTCGCTACCTTGACAAATAAATAGATAAGTAATAGAGTCTAAGGAGCTGGTTTGTCTTGAAATAGCCAGAGATGAGGAGTGCAGACCAAGGGTTTTTCCTTTTCCTTTTCCTTTTCCTTTTCCTTTTCCTTTTCCTTTTCCTTTTCCTTTTCCTTTTCCTTTTCCTTTTCCTTTCAGAAGCAAGTTTTTAAGTTTTTAAAAAGCGCCAAATCTGAACTTACCTTAGCAAATGCACTTCCCATTTCCCCACACTGGCACAGTAGTCAATATGGAAATCTAGTTTGGCAGAGAATAGTTACTTTATGTGCAGGAAGGGGCACAATGTACAGTCTCACCAGAAAGAGTCCCAAGCAGAATAGAGTCTTGCTGAAACTACTCAACTGTCACTACATTCAGGCTTGATATTTTCTTTATGGCTTAACATGTACTGCTGTTGCTTGTGGATTCTTCAACTTGAGAGCTCAAGTCACCAAAGACCTTAAGACCAAATTTATTGAAATCACAGTAACTGGGGCCCTTTGGTCCACGGAGTCTACAAATGAGCAGCAGGGGAGAAAAGTGGTCACTTTTGGAAGTCACACTTCTTAGAGAGGCCCAAAAAATCAGAATATACCGTTCAAACTTCTAGCTAAAGAAAAGATACGGTACTCAAATCAATAACACTATAGAATAGCTGTGGTCCAACTGAGTGAAAGATGCAATATGAGCTGATGAAAGAAGCTTACTTGCTGGATTGTCAGGATTTGGTAAGCACACCTAATGCAAAATTGGTAACACTCTTCTCCACTTCTAGCTGGCCATTCACACATCTTTACAGTTAATTCTCCCATCAAATGCCCTTAAAAGTTCAGGTTTGAACTCAAAAATTGGTTATGTGGAATTTTATGAATTAAGTCATTCCCATATTCTGCCTCTGTTACTGATTCAGAATTACCAGCTGTTGGTGGGAAGATGCAGAATAACTAACCCACCCAGAGGAAGCCAGGCACAGTTTGTCACCTCTGCTCATAGAGGCTCTCTCTAGAGACACGCTCAACCCTGCAACGACTTTTGCCTACCACTGCTGTGTCCCCACGCTAGCAATGTCTGCATTTGCACAAGACAACAAATACTGCAAGATTCGGTAGAGCTACAGAAAATAATTCACTACTTCACACACGCTTGTACTTCATCTCTCTGTGCAGCTCCTCCATTTTCCATAGGAACTCGCTTTTCCTTTAGGATGCAGCCTCGCATTTTTCAAATCTCAGCTTGTATCTTCTTTTCAGTCTTATTTTTGTCCCTGGGTCAAAAACCATCATCTGCTTAAAACCAGATTGTCACACAGGACAACAGGGTGCAACATCTCGCGTTTCTCATGGGCAGCCCTTGATGCTGGCAGGCAGATTTTGACTCCATGAAATGTAATTCCTCTCTCTGGCCATTTGGGTGACGGGTACTATAGTGTGCATTTTGGTCTTGCTTCAGAAAACAAACATCTTGAGGGACACACAGTTCGTCATACCAGACTTACGGATTTTCTGGCAATCTTATTTTGAGAGTATTATCTTATCTCTGTTAAAATAACTTTCGGGATTTATTGGGGAGAAAGGGTTTTAAAACCTTTCTAAAAAGAAATATATTTATTCCAGCTGAAGACTTTTAGTATTATTCGATTTCTGGAATCAGACAGATTCAATTTCACTTACTGAGTGTTTTCTCAATGTTTCAGTGCAGGATAACATCAGGAACAGAAGGAAGCTGATCCAGAATGTAATGTGCCCGCATAGAGCATGCGGTTAGAAACCTGATTTTATGATTTCAGCCCAGGCAAATTTAGAATCACAACATATCACTAAGAACTGATTACTGGGGCATTTGATAAAATCTGATGATAAAAATCTGCCACAGAGACTTCCTTTGGATGACTTTATGACCTCATCCCATTTTTTAAATCTGCAGGAAAACCTAGAGTGAGAAAAATTCCTTTCAAGTACATTTTGTTCCTCAGATGAGACAAAACCCCATTAATTGAGCCAAACCTTTGAAAGACTGTCTTGTATCCACAAAAGAGATGTTTACTTTTTGGCAATGCTGCTCTGGTTTGCTGCATTTGGCCATGGAGGACAAATAATCATGTTCCGCCAGGTGACCTACTGCTGATAGAATGAAAAAACATCCTTCTAATGGGCAGAGAAAGATCAAGGCTCTTCGGGCGCCGCATCACAAGGAGGAGAACAGAAAGCTGGAGTGAGATCCATGGAGGAAAGGTCCTTTTCATCTTGCCTCTCCTGCAGCCCCAGGATATTCAGTGGGGACATCAGTGAATGTTAGTGACTGCTCCAGTTTGCAACAGATACTTGTGGCGTCTCTGCGATTAGGAAAAACCAAAGAAAAAGTAGCTCTCCTCCAAAACTGTTCCTTTCCACTTAGCACAGCCTCATAGTGGGGAAGTTAAGGGCCTTGTATGGCCCCCATAGTCCTGATGGATCAGAACACAGGGCACAACACAGTCAATTAAAAAGCCAGCTAAGCACAGGACCTGTCTACAGTTAAAGGCCAACATGCCCAGTTGGGCCATGGCTTTGGCATGATCAAAGCAGCAGCAGATGTGACTGCAAAGCCCCACAGTGTAACTTACACAGTGTAACTTACACAGTGTAACTTACTATTACTACTTTCTACCACTACTGCACCCCCTACCTACTACTGCACCTACTGCCACAGGAAAGGTGGTTCCCAGGCCGGGAAGCTCAGCAGCGCAGGCAGCAGAGCTCTGGCACCGTTACCCGCGAGTCACATCCAGCTCTGGCAGTGCTATGTTGAGCTCCGTCATCTGGGCTCTTGCTGTAATTGATGGGAAGCCATAAGCACCTCCAGAGGTGACTCAGCCCACCAATTTGAGCTAATTACCTGTGGATGATATAAGCCGTCCTCCAGAGGAGCCTCTTCTTCCTATTGATTCCCGAGGCAGCCCAGAGCACCCGCCACGACCAGCTGTTAGACGGTAATTAGGTTAGGGGAGTCCGAACAAGCAATTACAGAAACCCAACCAGAGACTCATCGAGCTCAGGAATTGTTCCCACAGCCCTTGTGCAGCTGTAGGAGATGCAGACACTGAGAGAGCATCCTGCTGCAATAGCTTCCACGTTGTAGTCCCCTTTGCAGAAAAGCACAGTCAAGGTCACAGCAAGGACGGGTCGAGATGCTTCTTTTCAAGACGCAGAGGCGACGGGTGATGGAGGAATCGCAGATCGTGTGTGCACATCAACTCACGGCTGCAGGACCAAAAGCCCTTTAAAAACCTCTGCGGTACCCACATATCTGTTTGCAGAACCTGCAATTACAGGCTGTAATTTCAGCTTATTCTCATTTTATTGCAAGGGCAATAAGGAGAGCAGAGCTCAAGGTTGACAAACAAACTACTCCTGATATACTCAAATCATGGACATACATGACTCTTGCTTGACCACACGCATTTTAGCATTTCAAAAGCTTCATGTGGTTTTTAAGCTCAGAAACTGCCTATTTGAAGGAGGGAGGACTGGGAAAGAGAGGTGACTCCAAACACAGGCGAAGTGTCAGTGCTGATATTCTGCCCAGCACAATTTTCTCAAGAATGAACCCTTAAGGCAAAATGAAAAGGCTCAGGCTAATAATGCTTCATCCATAATGCAGCACGCTATGGTATTTATAAAATATTTCACTATTTTTCTGGAACTGCCTCATTCCACATCCTGACTGCAGGCCACGCAACTAATTCAAACACCACGGAAAATGATTTCTGCCTAAATCACCACTGAGCATCCACGCTGGAGAACACACAGCACCCTCAGTCCATCGCCTACCTGCCTCCCAGAGGTCAAGGCTACCCTGCCCAAGCTGCCCTCTGCATCCACATATCGTTGTCGGGGGAAAGGCAGCGAAGCAGCACTGAGCTCATTTACCAGGATTGGTAGGAAAAATCTGTAATTTTGCATAGAACAGAACAGCTGTGGAGAGCAGTCATAAAAATATTTATTCTGTGTACCTATCTTCATGGAGTTTCAATGAACCCAACAGCAAGTGAAAGAGTAAGTCAGATGCAATGTCTCACCCCAGCTAACAAGGGGCTGCTATCGCTGCTGGGAATATCAGCAACTTGTGCTTATAGTTCCCATTTAGTCCCTGCACATCACAATCATAGTGCTGGTTCCAAAATGAATTTTTTTTTTGTAATTGGAAAATATTGGTTGCAAAACAATTCAGTCATTTTAGGTAAGTGAAGTTTTGCTTGGTTTTTTGTAATAATAAAATATTGCATAGACTCATATATAGACACATGCATAGTGTGAGTATTTGAGCTAGTTATTGCAACTTATATAAATACATCTACATATATAAGAAGCTAATAAAAATATTATCTTCAAGCCTGAGAAAAACTGGAAATCACATTTTCCCAAATCCCAAATGATGGATATCTTTACTACGGTTTTGCTAAGTGGGGGCTCTCCTGTTCTTCTGCGCTCTTTTCCATTTAAAACCCTGGGTACCAAAGTCAATTCTATTGCAAGCCCTGGGCCCTGCTTTGCTTTTCATTGTATCCTGTTCTGTATTTTTAATTTATTAAAACTAGGTTATTTTTTGTCTTGCACTGCAATAGCAATTGTGCTGCTCCTTCAGCAAATACCATACCAGAGAGGACACAGTGCAGCACCTCTGAAACGCCCGCAGAGGAAGTTCTTTTTGCAAATATTTCAAGGAAAAAAAAAGAAGTGAAGAGCTCTTAAACATGGACTTTTTACTCTGTAAGAACAAATACTCTTATTTCAAAGCACATATTTGTTTCATAAATTAAATACAGACTCCTCCCTTAACTGGGAGGTGCTGGCAGTGTCCTTGCAACATCTCCCATGCAGGTTTATACTACCCTGTGACCCAGAGAGGTGATTTACTAAATAACCTATCAACTTTAAAATGTTCATTGCAGACTTTTAGTAGTACTTGTTATATAGACTCTATTTGGCCCATTTTTCAATGAACAGCAGTGAGATTAGTAAAATGATATTTTTCTAAGGGCAGAAGTTTATCATATATTTTCAGCAATTGTAACAATTTAAGTAATCTGCTGATGATTTACCCCAAATTCACCTTATACATCTAGGACAGAGAACACTTGCAAGAGCCATTTACCTGTTTTTCTCCTTGCTCAATGGATCTGTGTTGACTGCAGTTGGGCTACACTTCCCATCACCATTTACGCCCCTGGTGCCACTAACTGCTGCCAGATGAGACAAGCTCAGGCTTCAGTTTGGAGTGACTTCTTGAACTACGACCTGTGTGTCTGGGACTTTCAGAGCCAAGATGAGCACCATAACATGCTCTGCTTGGGATGGGGATCTCCATTTATGGCTAGTGTTGCTAGAGAAACCGCAGCATTATCAAGACAGTGATTTAATGCCTCAAGTCAAAGGATGAGGACTTGCATGAAAATGAAATTAGTATCTTATGCCCTTCTCAGTTAACAAAAATATTAAAATAAATCAAAATAATGAAAACATCAATACACTGGAGTCAGCCACAATGAGACCATCTTTGACCTAATAGTTTATAGACCAGCAGCTGCTGGAGTTGTAGGGTGTTTAAAATACAAACCACAGTTTCAACTCATTACATGAAACCAGAGGAGTTGGAAGAATTTGCTGAGGCACCTTATAAAGTGAGCAAGGAAGTTCTTTTTGGAATCACACCCCATAAGAAGGTTAAATCAAAGCAAGCCAAACCAAACTCACACCTCACATCACGCAACAGCCACACAGTGTAAAAGACCCTGCAGGGTTCTGTCACTGATGGAGAAGCCAAGCAGGTCCCTGGAATGCTGACCTGGCCTGTGAGTCATGGTGCTGCAGTGTGTGCAGAGAGCACTGGAGTCTAGTGGAGCTGTAAGCTGAGCATCTAGCAGAGACAAAAAGCAGTCTGCATATTAGAAAGCCAAATTATCAATTTGAGCACATATTAACTCCATAACATCTTTTCCGGGCAAGAAAAGAATAGCCCTGAAATTGTAACTTGATATGTTCATGACTTGCTTCGCTCTTAACCAGAACACACATCAAGAAAAACTGAATGACTAGGACTGTGAATGGTCTTTAGTGTTTGGTTTTGGTTTGTTCTGCATTTATTTGTTTTGTTTTTAAACCAAGATGTTGATGTTTCCTATCTCTTTCTAGAACTACTTTTTCTGTATGCTCTGTCAGCTCAATTCACAGCACGTACCTATTTTTTGAAGCCTGATCCTTCAGAGAGCTTCCTGGACCTTAGGCATGCGGGGCCGGCCGGGCCAACCTCAGGGAGCTGCCTCCCCTTCAACCACTTCACAGACCTCCAGTCCATTCAGGGGAGTTTGCAGCACATGCCTCCAACACGGACATGCTGCAGGTCACAAAACACTCTCCAACTCCCAGGTGGAAGAGACTTTTGAGACCCACGCACACAAAAAAAGACCTGGTGTCAGGTGCTACAGCAAGGAACCAGGGGAGATCACAGGCGCTGTCAGGTCCCCAGGCCCTGACAGGAGAGGGAAAGTTTCAGATTGACTTCCCAGCTGCTCTTGGAAGCAGACTATTCCCTAGACTCCAGAGCCAGGGAAAACCCCAGGTGGTCCTTGCCAAAGATGATGTGAGAGAAAAACAGCAGAGAGTGTAAAAAACACAGCTCCTGTGTGGAGACAGACCCACGGGGAATCGCCAACTAGCAATGCAGCTCTGTATCAGAACATTGTTTCAGATGTAGCGGAGACCTGGACAGCCTAAAAGTTCCTTACATGTGTCTGCTGCCTTCATCTGGAGGAGGGCACTACCCTCTCTCCACTCCTTGGAAAAGAGCACCTCTTATCCTAGCAGTGAAAAGCCAAGCCACACTTTCACTCACCTCTTGCAGATTTGTAAACAATACTGCTTTTAATTTTGCCACCTACATTTGCTTATGCACAAGAGAATCGCACCCGGTTCTTAGGCTTTTTACAGGATTTCTTCTCTACCTTTGGCTGGCGACTTCTGCTCTTCCTCTCCTCCTTCCCCTGTTCCCCATCGTCCCTTCCCCTGTGGCATCGGCTTGCTGCTTCTGTGCTGTCTGCATCATCCGCTCTCCCTGCAATTGAGGAAATAATATTTTTATCCCTGTCATTAATTGATTGCTGTACATATTTGCATTCAGATTTAATTCCTCAGCCATATTATTATGACAAGTCCCAGGCTCCAATTTTAGACTGAGAATATTAGAAAGCTCGGGTTTAGTCAGGCTGAATTCTCCTATGACAAATCTTTTGATTCCTCATCCGCACAACACCCTTTTCTTCAAGCTGGATGCACCCCAAAAACACCACACAATGCATTTTGCAAGATATTTTTACAAGTTCTGCTTATCACATGTGTCTTTAGAAGTATCTAAAATGAGTTAAATAATTCAAAACTACATATCTCACTTTTAATGAGCTTTTCACTTTTAACTGTAACTCTTTTGTCCAAATCAACCCCCAAATCTCTTGTTTATGGTCCGCTTTATGTGTTTCCTCAGTATATATTTCCTACGTGCCTGCTCTAACACCCATGCATAGCAGTTCTGTGCTCTGCATTTTGGGACCCGATGCCAGATTAGGTATCGGAGCAGTTGCCTACAAGCAACTTCAGCTCCCAGTTAACTTCATCCTTCTGCGAGAGACCGACTACCCCAACCCTGGCCTAAACACTGATGCTCCTTCCCCCTCCTGCACACACATATGTTTATGTGCTTGTGAATGAGCGCAGATTTTATCTTGCAATGAGCTGTCACTGCCTGTCACTGCTTACGACGCTGATTTTCCCCTTACAGCAGGAGATTAATATTAATCCCCGCTGATGACAGCGGGCAGGTCTCTGTTCAATTGGCTTAATGGCACCCACAGTGCTACCTGCCCTGGGGCTGCACGGGTGAATGGGGAATACGGCCCCGGGTGAGTTTAAACAGTGTCCCCAAGCACCCACGGACCCTAGAGCTCAGGACAGCGTGACCAGAGGGCCAAGTTTTAGCCTTCTGCTTTCACCTACCACCAGCTAAAAGCTTTTTACTTGAGTTTAAGGCAGAAAGTTCTGTGCTTCAATAAGTAAGTTTTTTTTTTTCTCTAAGATGAGTAACCAAGGATTTAACATATACAGCAATTAAATAATTAACTGTTCTAAAGCAATTTTCTGGGTAAATTAGCATGCATTATATATAGCAGTGTTCCGTGTTTTGCTTACAGGTGGAAAAATAAACCTAGCAGAAAACACATCTTTAAATAAAAAACAAGATGACATGATTTGCACCATCTGCCTGGGCGCTGTAACCCCATAAAGGGTCTGGCCAAAACGCAAGAGTAGGGAAATGCGGTTCTAGGGCTGCATTTTTTAAAGTTTGATTCAACTAGGCAGAATCCTCAGCCTTTATGGCTCAGGATTCCAGATGCTGGCAATCACTGTTGCTGCCTACTTTTTGGTCTGAAGGAAGCTCAGGGGTCTCTATACTCGGAGGTACAGAAGCGGTCTCTACGTGACTCCAACACGTAGCGCTGGTGTGGTCACACTGCAGCCTTCAGGCAGCACTAGGCTGGGGTTTCAGAGGCTGCTCTCCCAGCCCACAGCCCCATCGTTCCCAAGGCTCCCGCACATTCTCACCTCTTCGCTCACGCCTCCTAAGAGCCACCTGCCTTTTTCTGGCTTTGCTTCCCACCCTGAACTCACAGCTGGGCTGCAGCAGGGCTCGCTCGATCCAATTCTGCTCCTCCTCTGTCACTGCCAACATCCACCTAAAGTTATTTCTGCTGCCTAACTTAATGGCCTTTCATTGCAAGTTCTTGAACATCCTCCCATTTCAAATATTCCAGTCCTCAGATTATGCTGTTTTATGAATTTCTTTCTGGGAAAAGGTTATTGGCATCAGACTCTTTCCTCCAATGTCAGTCACCCGTGAGAACATGACACAAGACTGGTCTAGCGAGAGTTAAACCTCTCTTGAATCCTGCTTCCGTTTCTGTTGGCTTTGGAGGTTTTGACTTTTTCCACTCAAACTGAGCATGCTTTAGGTGCAAGAGTTTCACAGACAATGTCTGTTTGTGTATTTAGACACCACAACTATTCTCCTTCATAGTAAACTACACCATTGCTCCAAGATAAAACTGCGAAGCAATCCCCTTCCCAATTAAATATAGCGCAAAATTCCAAGAGGGTTGTTTTTTTTCTTTTTTTTTTTTTTTTAATTATTATTACTGTTATTCACATACAGAAGTTTCAGAATAACATGATAAGTTTTAAATGTGAAGCAAGAATTTGGGAGGATGAAAATAAGAGTTCTAAAGCAAAGCATTAGAATTCACCTGTTCAGGATCACTTGACACCTGAAGCATACAGGGGATTTAGGATCTGTCCTTGCATTCCTCGAGGATAAATAAAGGTTGTTGTCTGAGATTTTCAAAGGAAGGACTGACCTCATCAGGAGCTGGGGAACCACGGAGCAGTTTAATGTTGACTAGTTCCATCATCTTTTGATAAATGCTATAAATGCTAATAATACAGCTCATCGAAGAAAGAGTCCTCCTATTTTGATTTTCAGCCCATGTCAGGACATGTTTGGTTCACAGCAGTGCCACCAAAGAATTTCAATGCCAACTGAAATATCCAATTTTAGCTGTGAAAATATACAGAGAGAGAACACGCTGGAATTTGAAAACAGCCTTTCTTCCCTTGGCTGCTGTGCTTGGAAAGAAAACAAAGCTCCCTGGCCAAGTTCCTGGGAAAAGCCACGTTAGCCCAGTTTTATGATTGACAACCCTGAGGGACACCTGATGGATGGATGGATGGATGGATGGATGGATGGATGGATGGATGGATGGATGGATGATGTGATTTGATTTTGCTTGGTCATCTCCCGTTGACCTTCCTCCTTGAATTGCTGTAAAAATAGCTGTAAATCTTTTACAAAAACCTTTCAGAATCTCCAAAAATCTTTAAAATGCCCCTGTAAATAATTCAGAGCAAGCTAGTCTTGTGCATTTTTCTTTTTAATCGTACTTGCTTGCAGTTCCCAATGCACATGAGAGTTTGCTTTCCAAATAAACGCTCGTCACGCAGACCCTAACCCCTAAGCAGCCTTAGGACACTCCAAAAGAGCTTGCAGTATTACAAAGACTCATGCATTTTGTTGGCATGGCAGTTTCTGAAGCAATGGAGTATCGAGGTGTCTAACTAGCAGAGAGAGAGAGATGGCAATTCTAGAGTTTGGTGCCTGAAACCCGCTCTGCCCAAAAGGGGATACAGTGACCTCCAGAAGAGGCCAGGTCTAACATGGGGAACTTTTTATTGTAAATAGTGGTTGCATTTCAACCTTAGTGCAGGGTTTTAGAGGTGTCAGCACAGCTTAACTTCCAAAATGCCTAACAATTTGTTTGTGCAGTTGCTCACGGCAATAGCATGAGGTATCAAGCTAATGGAAGAGCCTGCCCTGTCCCTTATGTCTTCTTGTTTCCAAAACTCCTTTTTCCCCCCTCACTTAAAGGAACCAGTACACTCTATTACATAACACAGAGCAGAATTATTAATTAAAGGAAAAATGAGGTGGAATTCTTATAAGACTAGTAGATCTTCAAGTACTATTTTCTAATTTAAAACACAGTCCATTTGTCAAGCAAAATAATGCTTTAATTTAGCTACAGACACGATTCTGCAGAATTCAAGGGAGGGAGTCACAGAAAAATGCATTGTGGGGACACGTCCTTACTTCATCCGCAGTCCATCGCAGATAAGGGAGGCTCCTTCCCCTGCAGCCGGAGGGCACAAACCTGCTGCCGTTGGGACCTTCGTCTTTTCTACGGCACTGGAGCAGATGCGAGGCTGCTCTGGGTGACTAAAAAAGTCTAAAATGAGCTATGCAACTAATTAACAGAAAAAAAAAAACACAGAGAAAAAGTTCCTTAAGTAGAATTGATGGTACAAATCTAACTGGAAAGGTTAACAAGCTCTTGAATATTGTCAAATCAAGTTCAGACTGAGGTTTTTAATATAATTATATACAGTTAGCAAATGGTATAGGCTTTTTTATTACATTGCCAGCTACTAGAATTTCATTTTTAAAGCAAATACTGCACTCAGCTAAAGATATGCAAAGCTTCTTTTAAAGGATTAACCATTTTTCTAATATTTGTAAGTACAAATCACATGCCTTTGTCACCTATAAAAATCTGAAAACCAGAATTTCAATACGGGACTTAGACTATTTCACTGACCCTTTATAAAATAAGTTTATTCTAAACCTCCTTAATTAAAAAGGCATGATATTCAGAGCGAATGGAAGCATCTTAGATGTGATATAATACCTGCTACCTTAGATGTAATACCTGCTGAGACCAACTGAGGATTAAAAATAGCTTAAGAAAATAAACCAGTAGGGAGAAAAAAGGAAAAGTATTATGCTTTTTATTCAGCACAACAGTCTCCCAGGACATTTGCTGGCCTGCTTGACTCTTGCCTATCACTCCGACCAGGTTTTATCTCACCCTCACTCTCTCCAAGCCGCCTGCCTGTGCTTGGCTGTTGCTCTGTACTTGATCTGAACTCTTTAGAGTGAATGGAAACACTTCAGCCAGTGGTTTTGCAATAGATTTTCAAGATTTAGACTTCTGAATCGTACAATGCTGTTGCTACGTTCACTAAACAACATTGCCTAGGTTGTGCTATGATATATCAACCCAAAATCCAGACATCTGAAGCAAAGAATATATACTAAAAATAGAAAAGTTAGGCTTTCTCACTTGTAGGTTGCCTTGAAATAGCACCAAAATAAGCATTGGCTCAAATGAAGGAAAATAGGAGTCATCCCAAACTCCGAGGCTCTTAACCAAGTGATCACAATCTACATGTTGTAACAAGGATGGATTAAATTGTACTGTTTCCTGCTCTCAGAGGCACTGTCACAAGCCTGGATTTATGCAGGCCTTGCTGTCCTTGTTATAATCTTGGTCGCAGGAATGAGGTATCGCTGCTTTACAGCCTCAGCTGTTCTCCAAAAGATAACAGTAAACAGGATTCCTTTGACCTTTCCAGTGTTGTACAATTTTACTCAATGGTCTTTCTTGTTTCTTCCTTTTATGCTCTCAGCACTGATGAAAAAATGATGAAGAGGCCAACAAAATCAAGCCCAGAATTGTAAAGAGGTTAAAGCCGCGAGCCCGACTCCCGGTTCTAACGTGGCAGACAAAGCAGGACAATTTTTATGCCTTATTTTGGCTTGTTCTTGTCATAGCCTCCTTATTTGATTCGATTTTTCCTGTCTTTTAACGAATTTGCAGCAGGGTAGGCATGCGGCTCTGCCCGCCTGGACAGGGCTCCACATAGGGACTCCAGATAAAACCAGAGCAAATTATTCCTTGGCAAACACTCCTCCCTCCGCAGAGGAACAGAAAGAGCCAACGCGTGGCAGACATTGGTTGGGGTGCTTAATGCGGTGCTGGCTCTGCAGGACCGTGCACGGAGCCCGCAGCCGGCTGCATGGCATTCCCGGCTTTCTAAGTGGGATTCGGGATGGAGTCACACGGCGAGGTCCCGGTGGGGAGAAAGGGATGCAAGGCAGTTATCCTTACGTGCTACATTCTCCAGCTAACTCGCCAGCTGACTAACCACGTGGCTTTGCTGTTACCTCCAACTAGAGGCAACCTGAGCGCAGGGAAAGAGCCTGTGTGAAGAGCCCGAAGGGCAGTACAGACAGAGCACAGAAGTAAGGAGAGAGACTGCTGCATTTTTACCTTAACTTCCTGCTCCCTGAATGCTTCAATCTGCAGTTCCACTTTGGTTTTACATGAGATTCCCATAAACTCATGGTTTCTAATGGGGACATTACTTCAGCTATTATAATCCAGGGAAAGGAAACAGCACCATTACAGCTTCTCTACTGTATCAATTTGTCCTTTAAAACAATCTTCCTTTCACTATTTTGTTATTAACGTGACCAACTCATATCGTCCTTCCAAATGTTTTATTGCCTAGAGCTCTACAGACTCCAGCTTCACTCCAGGGTTTCAACAGACAGAGGTGGGAACCCGGAGGAGGTCAGGAGAACATGTGGATGTGGAGCAGGTCTCCTCACAGCACTGAACTAGTCTCTCGTTTAGGTGGAAGCTGTCCCAGACCTCCCCTTGCAGCCAGGTCTCCCTTCTTGGACCCTTCCCATTGCCTGGCATCCTTTCTGCAGCCTCTAAAGCTGATCTTTGTAACTTTGCTGAAATACGATCTTCCTGAGCAAAAAGTATCAGCACTTACAGTAGCTGAAATGTAGTTACAAAGCAAGTACCATAGGTTTGCTCCTTTTTCAGTCAAAAGCTCTCTGCCTTCTCATTGCATTGCCAGCCTCACAAATACCGGATTTTACAAGGCAAAACAAACAAACTTGAATACAACTTCTTAGCTAATTTACTAAATGCTATCCCTTACATTTGTCCTTTTTTAAAATTCAAGGGATGGATGTTCCTTTATGAAATGCCACCTGCTAAGGCTTGCACAAGAAAGGGGCAGAGGAGACTGGAGGCAGCTGCAGGAAAAAGACGAATACAAGATTCGGCTGATGGAAAAGAAAACGGAAGGCAGTGGGTAATTTGAGGATGAAAGTTCCTTATGACCATGCAAAAGTGGAGGGGAAATATGATCTCGTGGACAGAGAAAAGGTTACAAGACTCTCACTCCTATTTTTTGTTCTTTCTTAAGGGAGAAGTAGCTCAGGCAATGCAAGAAGGCACGGAATACAGAACAACAACAGTAGGAATAAAGGGAGTAGCAGGGTGTGGTTTTTTTACAGCATGTTTTTGGTTAAACTGTGAAGAAATAAACAATAAAACATCACTGGCTTGTAAGAGGCGCTCTCCTGAAAGATGATTATAGATCTCATGGGACACACGTCCAAGGCTACGGAAGAAGCCCATGCCAAGGGGTTCTAAAGCAGCAAGACATCAGTGCTTTGCTGCTACGCTGCTTCTGAGTGCCTGTTGTTTC
>JAVCKT010098722.1:328-10500 GCA_032273925.1 Rhynchotus rufescens | reverse complement strand
CAAGTACAGGATATTCCACTTGCATTTAAACATTTAAATAAAAATAACCTTTTATATTTTATTGCCTAACAAAATGAAAGAAACTCATATAACAACTTATCTCTCACAATTACATCTATGTTAATGTATAATTGTCACTTGATTTTGCAAAATGTCTAAGTGGCAAAAGATTTTACCTAGAATTTAGATAAAGAAAGGGAACAAGCTGTTAGGAAAGCAGGAGAGCAGATAAACTGTGGAGCAGAAAAGCAGCTGGAATGTCTGTTGTGACCTGAAATGGCAGTTCTGACACGGTCTGACATCTGCCTTGCAGGTATTCACTCTATTAGCTTTGCAGCATTCCTCAGACAGGCTCTCACATCAGCATTTACAAGCCCAGTTTGGATCACACTTGAATCACTTTGCTGTGCCTCTGTGTCAAAGAGGTATCCAAACCTTGCTAGTCCTGAAATAGATTTTAAACATGAAAATATAGATCTCCAGAATACAACTGGCAGTATAGCATGATGGCTAGTGCCACATGTGCTCCTTGCACAGTGGACTAAATTGCTGAAAATGATGACTGAAGCTTGGGAAATCTTTATAGCACTTCCAGTAGACAAGTGGTTGATTTTCTTCCTAGTCTATTTTTTTGGGGAAGAGAAATGTTGACTCTGTAGAAAATGAGTGAGTCCAGACAGTTAGAGAGACATAAAGTAGCTATAGAGTAGAGATTTGAGATTTGGGTTGGGAAGAAGACCTGCTGTTGACCCTTTCAGGGAAAATACTGCAGGACTGAACCTAGTGTCTTGAGTGGCTGGACTTTCACAGCAAAGGGGAAACAGCGAGTCAACCCAAAGAAACTCTGCACATCCCCAAGTAGTTAAAGCTGGCATTTGTTGTGAGGAGCTGTTCTCACCACGGCCACAGTCCGTGCATCAGAGACTGCCCACCACTAGCGAAGGTATTCTGAGTTTTTCTCTCTTCTCATCAGGCATCAGCATATCTGCGCAAGGTGGAAGAGAATCTTTCAAATTACCTATAAATTCATGGAAGGCTTTATCTATTGCTGTTGGAGATTCATCCATTTTTTTTCTATATATTGTTGAGTGAAGTTCCTCGGCAAAGTTCAGCTTTGAGGAAGGATATTAGCGAATAGAGATAGTGTCGCATCAGCATCGTGTGAAGAGCTATTAAAAACAGGAATAGACTTAATAGACTTAAATAGGAATGAGAGGTGTTGGTAGCATCACTCTTCAAGACAATCAGATGTGGTTTCTATAAAATCCTTTCTTTATGGAAATCAGTACTAAGAATATATGATGCACCTACTTTGGAAACAAAGACTACTCTGAGCACGACCCAAAGGGAAGAGACCTTCTCAGCTGAATTGAAGCAGTGTGCTTGCAGCTCCCAGTTCTGCAGTTCTGTCTTGCTGAACTGCCAGCCCACTACAATCCCTAAGACAAAAGCAGTGGTAGAGCAGCACTGCCTGTCACCTTAGCTCTTGTCCTCCTGTAGCTACTTCTACAGAGCACTTCTAGAATGAAAAGGATAAAATTCTGTCCTCACTGAAGCGATTGCATAACCCTTCTTTCAGAAAAGGTAGGATCTTTGCCTAGCTAGAAGGAAGACATGAAGTTCTTACTTGCACAAAGCTGCACACTCAGACCCTCCCAGAGCCAGGAACTTCCTTTGATTGCATTTTGTTCCTGATGCAATGAGAAAAGATGCAGTGTTGACACAGGGAACCAAGCCACCCATGCAGGGTTACATGTGGGCATTAAGGAGGAGTTAAAGAGAAATTTTTTCTATCAAAAAAATTTGATATGTGCTGAAATGGGGTGGTAGTAGCTGGCAGTGGAGTAACAAAACTGTATCATCATGCCTGTGTCAGGGCAGATCTAACAGCTTAAAAACAGCTTATGGTGAAGGGTCATTTTTTTTCCCAGTAGATTATATTATTGTATAGACAAATCGGAGGTACCTCTGCAGGTTCCTTGTCTGGGCTCGTAGCAGGTTGACAAACACAGAAGCTTCTCTAAGGCTGCAGGTTCACAAGCATGTCTGTTCAACAAGAGCTCTGGGTTTGGGCACTACTTTTGTCCTCAAAGTTGTCCCTCCTCCCAGCGCCTCTCCAGGGCTGGCAGCTGGATGCACACTTGGTCGCTGCTCCTCAGCTGTCTTCCCATGTGCAGTTACCTCCTGGAGGTAACGGGTTCCTGTCGTCCCAGCCTAGGGCAGGCAGACTGTGGGGAAGCAGCTCCCACCAGTTCCCAGAGCAGACAGGCTTGTTGTCAAGAAATGATTTAGCCTGAGGGAGCTGCAGAGTTTCATTTCCTTTCATCTCTCTCTCTGACCTTGCCAGCTTATTTCCTCTGCTCCCTTCTGCACGCACTTCTTGCAAAAAAGGGGAAGGAGAGAGAAGGGTCTTAAAATAACCTATCTCATTGGGAAACTCACGCTAGGTGGTGGCACTGTAGTAAGGGCAGCCACAGTAAAAGTGAATTATGGCAGTCTGTCCTCCAGGGTATTAGAAAGGGAAGACTTTCTAAGCCTTCTGCAGCAAATTCTTCTCTACAGTAAGGAAAATTTGAGGATTACATCTTCAAGAAAACACTGCTAGTCCAAATACATCCTCTGTGCCACAATGCAGATGTTTCTTCATTCATATCAGATACTGACTAAGCCTACCCACTCTGAGAATCCTGTTAGAAATGCCAGAAGGTGATTATCAGTCCTAAGGAATGGTTTAATTTATTACAGTATATGAAATGTGAAGTGTTGGGACAATGACTGAAGGATTGCACCAGAGCGCAGGATACAGCCTCTCTGAAAAGATTTCTTCTCTTTCTGCTCTTTCACCTGTATGTGATGTAATGTGATCCAGATGATGTGCATCTTCTGGAACGGGCTTTTTGTGTGTTTTGCCAAAACCAAATTTGTGCATTTGTTCTTCTAAAGCAATCAAAGCTGTTCAATGATAAAAATCAAAGCATCAGTGTCAACTAGGCAATGCTAGATAATATTCTGTAGCCTAGAATAAAAATTCAGTACCTGCATTCCTTCTAGGTGCAGCTCAGCTAAGCGTTTCAAATATGCATTGAGCAAATAACGTGGGGGTTGGAGGTTAGCACTGCTTATAACATAAGTACTCTGAAACTAGTTTACAGACCAAGCTCTCTAGCTGGAGAAAATGAGATATAAACCAGCACTTTTCCTCCAGCAGGAAAGACAGAGGGCATTTCAAGACCTCAAACAGTCTGCCTTCTGTTACGATGCATGCATATACATACATCCATTTCTTTTGGAAATAAAATCACCGATATTCTACTGCCAGAACAGTACACCAGTGAGACTGGATAACTGCTGAGACAAGGACCAACACTTCTTATAACCCACAGAAGAAATATAATCCTGAGAAGGGAGCTAATGCTGCCAGCACACCTTCCCATTTGTGACCATTATTTTCACTGAACAGCCATCTGTTTTGGGGTGGATTGGAGCAGCTTCTTAAGGGAATTTTAGGGACCTTTCCACAGGTGCTTGTACTGTCTCAAAAACAGATGGAAATAAACCCAGTGGACTATTAAGGGCACAAACAGATTCAAGTAACAGCATTAAATCCTTTGCTCCCCACAAACATTGGTTGCTGGACACTTGCCTCAGTTTAAAAAGCAAGAGTTAATCATTTCAGGTGGGGTGTACAGTCAGTAATGACCGCTAGCATGAGTTTCAGATGGCTGCAGGCTGCAAGAACCCTGTGATTTTGGTGGTGCTATTAGAGGTTACCACCTATCCTGCCTGAAGCACCCAGGGGAGGAGAGGGGAAGGTGTCATATTTTGTTTAGTGTGCACTGAGCAGTCCTTATGACAAACATATTATTTTACAGAATGCCCCCCCTTGTCTATCAGACTGTTTTGATCCAAATCCAAACCTTCTTAATCCTATCTGCATTCACGAGTCTTCTCTGGCCAGGCTGGGATCTCTGCAGACATGCACAAATCTGATTGGGAACATGGGACTAGCTTGCTTCTCGCTGACTTCCCACCAAGTCAGGCACTTTTAGCCAGTGAATGTGTCAACCCAAGATGATGTGAAATACTATCAAATCCATTCAGTCAGGTCTAAGTAGTTCAGAGTCAGCAGGATGACAGGCTGCCTATCGCTCTGCGTGTTTCCACTCCAAGTTTCCTTGCACAGCACATCAGCAAGGGGAGAGTCATGTTATTAGCTGACCAAACAGGCTGCGAGGGATAGAGAAATTGACCTGGAGGATAAAGAAGTTGGTTCCAGTTGGCTGGTCTGTAAATTTTGAATCTACAAAAATTTTGATCAGTGACACAGAAGTGACGTGGAAAGGCAAAGCGTGATTCAAAAGCAGAGGGGAGTACAAGCAGCACTTACCTCTCCCCACAAAACTTGCCTGGCTTTTTGCCGTATCCTGTCACTAGTGGAGTTACTCAGTGCTGACTCACTCTTCTTTCTAATGATTAAACCCTGTCTGCACTTGGGGGAGGAGACGGTTCAAATCATAGAGAAAGATGTGAGGCTAAAGGTCAAGCTTGTCAAACCAGCGTTTCAACATTCAGTTCCTATTTCCACCTTTTCCAGGATGTCCTGGTCTGCATACTCAGCTGGGCTCTGGGTCCACTGGATATTTCCAAAAATTTGCCCCGATTTGTCTAACTCAGGTCTCATATCTCAGTATACAACACTAAAATATGTTAACACTACTATGGCAGCATTTCATTTACAGTCTTTATGTTCCCACCCATCCCCACTAAAACAGATCAGTCCCTATTAGTCTTATTTTGTTACAAGGTTTTGAAATCAAATTAGTGCTTTGTAGAAGAGGTCTGTGAGAAGGACCCCAAGTAGAAATTAACATCCCAGCCCGTGCAACAGTAACCTCCAGTTTGCCAGAGTCTGCTGGAACCGTTGTGGAGCAAGGCAGCAAAGTTGTGACAGACAAACAGGCAACCAAATGAAACACTTTTGTTTCTGTCATTTTGAGTCATCTTCACAAAGATCATTGGAAGCAGGAGGAGAAAAACATTGAAAATGAAGTATTTTGGGTTGAAGTAAGTTTGTAGCTTGATGCTTTATTTTTAAGGGTTGGCATTACATGCATGGAGCTCAGCATCTCTAGGCCTCAATCTGCTCTGTGGAATTAGAGTCAGTGGATTTGGAGCCAGGCAGTCTGCTACTCGGGGAGGCGGGGAAGTGGCCATGTCTGAACTTTCTACCCGATCTTGCCAACTCCTCAATGACCTTTCTCCAGAAGCGAAAGCCTGGAGTCCAGTCTGAGCACGGCCTGTGCTGTAGGAAAAGAAAAAGAAAAAACCCAAACTCAAGGCAGGTTCTGTTTTGGCAGCTTAATCTCATCCCTTTCAGGGATATGGTAGCCTCAGGCCTCACACTATTGAGACTGAGCCTGGAACATGGCTGCTCCTTCTCAGTGAGACCAAATTTGGGCCATATCAATACGTAAGGAGATGCATGTGTGTGTCTTTAATTACTGGAGTGCTACGGCCTCAAACACTAACGTGTTCAAGCACCCTCCTGCTTTATTCATGTAAAGCGCTGTGCACGCTCCCTGGATACGGAGCTCCTAGCAGTGTTTGCTGGATCGGATGTCACACAGGAATGCTAAGCTTTGGGAGAGGGGCAGCAGAATGCCTCTGTAATTGCCCTTCTCTCTGAGCAATGGACGCCCCCTGGGACAGGGCAGTGATTTATGGGCATTACCTCTCCTGCCTTCCCTGTTCTCCACACTTCATCTCAAGAAACTGAATCAATAACTTTTATTATGGCAGCATAACTGTCCTAGAAGACTGATAAGTCTATCACGCTAGAAAACGTATACTAATTCTCATAGGTGCTGGTGGAATGCAAAATATTTTTGTATCATTGTTGTGTGAACATTTTTCTTATTCTCAAAGCCAGACTTCTTGTATTTCTTTATTCCTGATATTCCCTCTGTTTCCAGCTTCTGCTCCTGATATTTTCATCAATAACTGGAAAGAGCTGAGAGTTAGGAGTCGTACTAAGGCAAGGATCAGACCTGAGAGCCATTCACTGCTGCAACAATTGAAACATTTCAGAAGTGACAGTAAATCCCAGTGTGATGGAACAGAGTTTTGGTCCAGAACTCCTCCCTATCACTACTCAAAGAGCAGCATCTGCTACAGCAAAGGGCTGTAGCCTGCACCACAGATATCAACACCTGAGTTTCACTTTTGGGTAGTCTGGAATATCCATCATATTTCACCTGCTCACACTCCTGCTCACACTCAGTGGCTTTGCCTTTCCAGAACTGATTAATAATCACTCAGAAAAAGCTCCTGAAAATGTCAATACCTTGAAAAACTTCCTGTGAAAAAGATTTGCACATGTCTCAGTTTCACTTACCTTTCAAAATCTCAGTTTAGATCCCAATCTGTTGGTTAAACTAATATAAATTGTGAGTGTGACGAGAGTTGTTCTCGTTAAAAAGCTCATCGTTGGTTAGAGAAGAATTATTCCAGCTTCCAAGAAGGGCTCATGTCGGAGCAGCAGCACTGACAAGAGGTGGTCACTTTACTTCCCTGCGGCGAAATCAATGTTTTTATATTAGTGAACAGAAACATCTCACTCCATACAGCAATTTAAAGGCAACATCTAACGTCTGAAGCCATTTTTACCTCCCTCTCCACAAGGACTCTCTTTGCCCACCAGCACAATGTTTGACTAGCTCAGAAAAAAATGATAAGCATCTCAGAGGAAACTAGTATCAGTCCTTGGTCATCTGTGGTTGCTCTCTCTTTTGAGCAGAATAAGGTGTTTGTGCCTCCCCAAATGGTGCACCCTTTCCTTGCTCACCCTGCCATGCCTGCAGCACCCCGTGTCTCTGCAGCAAGTGGCAATGCTGTGACATGCTCCTCGTGCCAACCCAGTGCCACTCGGGCCAGGCACCTCCAGTTAGTGCTCTAACCAACATCTCCCCAGTGCTCTAACCAACATCTCCCCACCTCCCAGCCTGGAAATAACAGCCCAGTTTGGCTTCCTGGGCATAGATCCCCTTCTAAGAATCCTGAAAATTCCTACTCTTTGTAGCAAAGGCAAATTTAGCTCCTTCTGCTCTACTCCTGGGACCTGAAAGCAAAAAACCACTTCCCAGGCTGCAATGGAAGTAGTTGGCATTGCCACGTTCAGGGACAAATGATCATTTTATTATAGTGAACCAGCTGTGCTGTTGGAAGAAGCTAACCAAAGACAGTTTTCAAAATAAGCTCAAATCTAACCATCTCTTTGGACTTCAAAACCTATGAATTTATGAGAAAACACAGGAAAGTACTAGAGGAACTGTTCTTTTACTGCAAACAAGATAGGAAATGAAAACAACCACTGTCAATATTATTGTTATGTGCCAGTTAAATCTCCTTTTTTCCTAAACTTTTTGCCGTTTTGCTCTCTTGATTGACATCATGACTGCATTACTCTTGAAAAGAGATATTTTAGGTTTCTGTTGAAGTGATGGCTGAGCTGTGGGAAGAAAATCGTCAGAATCAACCTCTGCTTTGAATAGCTGTATCTTTTTAACTTAATAAAAATGTGCTAGAAATGTCCCAAGTGGGACATCCCAAGTGGATCCTGAGAGAATTACTACCAAAAGAATCTTTGTTCATGTTCTGCAAAGCAGTGCCTCTTTCTGTAATCCATGCTTAACATTTTTACACATACTTTAGTAATCAGATACAGTATTTTTATCTTCTAAGGAGAAGCAAACATTTTCCTCTGATTTCTTTCCAGTGTAAGTGTCTTTTCCTCCCTGTATATAGGGGAAGGAAGTCCTCTGTGGGCTGACTGTGCTCCTATAGCAATGGCTGGATTTGGCCTATTAGCCAGGGATTTCACATGTGTTTTGGGATTTAGACACGTCAGCATTCATGAGTGCTGATGTGGCTTCTATGGCACAGTCTCTTCTCTTCTTATAAATTCGGCAGAGCTTAAGTCTCATCCCCGTGCCTCGAATGGGGCTGCCTGTACAAGCACACCTGGAGCCTCTGACTTACCCACAGAAGCTGGAAGCAACTCTGGTATCTACAGCGGTCGCACCGCTTCCCTTTACAGGTGGTGTAGCCACTGTTGTGTGCCTTCCAGCATGCTTTTCCTTTAATGCTTGTTTAGACCAGTGGTTATTTACATCTGATAGGAGAGATTGGCTGGATTAGAACACCAGGCAAAGATAATGCCTGTGCATTTTGCTGCCTCCCTATGCAACGAGGTGGATTTTGCCCAAATTTGCAGCTCAGAGAGCTCTCGCCAAGAGGGATCTTGCCAGCACCATGCACGGTGTGCCTAGAGACGAGCTCAGAAGACAGCTTTGTAGCATGTGAAGGGAGGAGAAAAAGGGGTTTTTTTTCAAATTAGCTTCACTGTGGGATGAGATGAACAGGTTTATGTTGAGAAAAGCACAGCAACACAAGCTAGGAACACTCATGACACCAGTCTTTCCAATGTCACTTATGCTTACTGTGCCTTCATAAGCATTTTTAAAAAGCAGTCTATGTCAATGGAAAACAGCTCCTTTGTATCAGGAGGTCTGATCTCAATTGTTTTCATGGAGCTAGGCATCTATTCCAGTTACTTGTCCAAAACAACTCAGCAAAAAAATACGCTATCGCATCTAAAAGCCATTTCCTGTTAATGTGGCATCTTCCTTGGCAGAAGCTTCTTAAAACAAAACAAAAAAGGCACAATAGACAAATTTCTCAACTTCAGACTTGTCTTTGACCATATCTGCCAGATAGCAAGCACTGTTGGTCACACAATATGTGGCTTTCCTTTCCTTCCTCATTCCCGCTACCAGGTCCCGCACACACTCTATATGTATTTATGAATAAAGCTGTGCAATTGCTTTGGAAGTGCAAAATACTTGGCATAAGGAGTTGTGACAGAGTTTCCTTGGCTCTGACACGGCTTTCCTGTGCCATCAGTTTTGGCTAGCCCAAAACAAAATCTTTGCTTCAAAATACTGTTCAGCAATAAAACAAACATCTTAAATGGCACTTTCTCCTGTCACATGAAAAGGCAGCTTGCCCCTCTTCAAGCTGTAGGAAGGAGGTAGGAGAGAAGAATACAAATTCATATCTGAAAACTGGCATTTCAGAGGGATTTCTGGCTTCGACTTTTCCTTTGTGGAATCCTGGCAAACAGCCAGTTGTCTGAGTGTGAAAATCAGGGTCCTGTCTGGGCATTTCAGTGTGAACCATTAATCAACCAGCATGCAGGATACAGCCCGCTCCTTTGAAGAGGACCTAGTGCTGGGGTGCAATGTTATGCACTGCTTAGGGTTTGCTATGGGCTCTTTACTTCACATTATCTCATACCTGAAACATGCATTTTGTTCATCCTCTCTCCCCCTTTCTCCTGCCCACCTGATCCTACTTTTGCTGTGTTAAACACAGCTAAACCTGTGGAGGGCCACTTGTTTGCACTTTGCTTTATATTGAGCTCAGAATTGCTCAGCACTCTTGAAAGTGCTCCATAAAACATGTGCATGAGATTAGTGGGTGAAGAGTTTTGTACTGGAACAACAATTATCGAGAGGCCAGGCACAGTACAGGAAATACAAGTCCTTTTCTTACCTAAACATTTTCAGTTTTGATTAGCTGAAACTTGAATTTTAATTCCAAAAGAGTTAGGATCCCTTCGGTTTATTTACGCAGTTATTTTCTTGATTTTAACAACTCCCTAGCTAGCCTCACCATGGCAGGAAAAATATTAATATGCAAAGTACAGGAGACCATTTTATGTTCAGTTTCAGCAGAAACTAGGAAAACTATTCATTAAGAGAGATCATGAAAGAGCTCTATATTCTCACATACACACAAAAATGAAATGTTTTGTTATCTCTTGTCATACAGCGCTTCCTGTTTCTTGTGCTCTCAAGAGTAGTGGGAGGTCTTAAAACACAGATACTACAAAATACCACCTTTTTCATGTAAACTCTTCCCATGTATCTCTGATAAGAACATTTTGTTACAAGAAAAACAAAACTGAAAAAAAAAATACAAATTGTGAAACCAGGGTGTTTATAATAACATTGTCCAGCTGCACCATTATGAGAGATTGACAGGCTGGGAGAAATACTGTCAGCAGTGCAAACAGTCTAGACCATGCTGCATTTAGATTTCAACAACAGCGT
>JAVCKT010098721.1:0-10501 GCA_032273925.1 Rhynchotus rufescens | reverse complement strand
ACCATATAAGTATCACCCTATTCTCAGGTTCTATTTTAGGCCACACCAGAAGAGACTTTCTAGGAGTGATTCAAAGGATAGTTCATTCTGGGGACAGGGCCAACAAATTTGCTTGAGTGAGACTGTGCTTGCATGCCTCCATCCCCAGTTCTGCAGTGCTATCCCAGCTTCAAGCATCCTCAAGTACTACCATATGCCCTCAATCTGTACATCAGGGAATATAACGCTAATCCACATTTCATGGTCTAGGAACACAACCGTATTGTATATTAGTTCTCATATTATTCCAAACCCTTTGATATGAAAAAAATAAAAACACACACACATGCACACAAACAAAAAAACCCCATGAAACTTTCTAGTATTTTCTTATGTTCTATACAGGGGCCACAGGAGACCTAGAAACAAATCATGCAGTGTGGACACAGGCATTCTTCTCTGCTAGAGACTAGTCTTTTCTTCTTCTTTTTTTTTTTTTTAAGTAATGCAACCTTTTGATCTTTTGATGTCTGAATGACTAAAAGCTATGGACTAGCCTAACCTTCCAACCTTTTTTTTTGTTTTTGGAATATAGAAATATCCAGTAGAGCGGTTCTGCCCATGTCTGGCCCAGGTCTACTGTGAAAGGAATTCTTCAGTGACAAGAAAGATCTACTCAGGTTATCATGGTACTGCTGAAATTCTTGTGAAGTAGTTTGGATGATACGACATATTACCCCCAAAATATAGCAGTTATTATTTACATATAATAACATAATAATGTTTATTATAAATAAATGCTATTATGTTAATAATGGTTATATATAAAAGTTGATATAAAACTTCAAAAACTTGTTTGAATAAAATTAGACATATGTTCATCATATGACATATGTCTGCAAGAAGAAAGAAAACAAACCAAAAAAATGAATTGTCCTTCACATTGTCCTCTCCCATACAGATTGTTGCACAGCTTTCATGTAACAATTTTAAGACAACTGTTTGACAAACTATTAGATTTCACAGTGTTCATGTCGACAGCAATGGTTACACAGTAAGAGCTAACATATAGCTGTTTAATTTCAAAGTTTTTATATATTTTTTTTCAATCTTCACTTTCCACAGCACAAATAACTGACTTTCTAATACGGATTATCCACAAATCTGTTAGCACAAGAACAGCAGGAATAGCTGAAAAGCAAGAAGCGTAAATGCAGGAGAGACTGCCACCTGTCTTATTTATTTGAACTGCTAGGAAAAGCTATGTAAATAGTGCTAAACAAATGAAAGATTTGACTGCTTAGTCAGGAAGCTAAAACCAGACAAACAGATGGTTACAGACAGCAAGAGAATTTCAAGGAAAAAGGAAAATTATATTGGTCAGTACAATTCATGCTACTCTTGCAAGAGGATTAAATAATCAGAAAACTACAAAAATAAGAGTACAAATTTTAGACACAAGCTGACATACTGCTTACTATGCAAAAATAATTCATTTTCTGATTTGACACCTAAAATGTCATACATTCAACAGAAGGCATGATTGTTTTCAATGAAGGTGGGGTATTCTATCTGCAAAGCCAAGAGATAAGTACTCATATGGCCTATGATGAGGCGGGAAGTAAACAGCTGTAACCTACTAAGAAATGGCCTTCTGCTTCTTTGCAGTAGTCTCCACATGCTGCATTCATTGATGTGAATATCATGAGAGAAAGAGGAGAAATACTTGCACCTTTTTTTTTCCAAATTAAAATATTTAAATGCTTTGTGGCTCCCTTACAGCAAATTTACAAGGGAAAAAAAAAGAAGAAAAAAAAAAGAAAAAACTGTTATTTTATCTTGGAGAGAAAAAGCCTAAAGGGTATGGGGTATGGAGGGAGAGAGAAGGAGAGAGAGGAAGAAAAAAAAGAAAAAAGAATGAGAGACAGAGATTGAGAGAGAAAGATCTTTTCCATCCCTTCACAAATCAGAAGGAACAGTCTTTCCATCCACAAACCAAAAAACTCGCTGTCTAAAAATCCACAGTTTTCAGTGGCAACATACTTATTTTTTAATAGAAAAAAATCAGAAAAGAAAAACAAACTTCAATGAAATCCAATTTTTTTCAGTTGTCTGCAAAATAAGTCTCTTGTCTTTTTTGAGCATGTTATTAATATGGTTTAGGGAAAAATACGACCACCTAAGCTTCACAGAATCACAGAATCACAGAATCATAGAATCTTACAGGTTCTTGCTTAGTTTTCATCATTATTATTCTTACACTAAATATCAAAAAAAAATTGAAAGAGGAAATGAAAATACATTTTTGACACAAATTCAATTCTACTCCTCTTTCTATTAGCAGGTCTTTTTTTTTTTTTTTTTTTTTCTGTGCCATTTACTTTCTCTCACCCTCCTCGGGACTCTTTCAGACAGAAACAAGTAAGAAAATCAATAAATGAAATTACTCTGCACGGTTACTAGGTTTTAAATATTAAAATACAGAAAATACAGGTCCAGAGAGAGAAACCATGCAGTGTATGTAAGTGTGCATGAATAAGTAAGTTCAATGCCTCAGATTCATTGCATAGGTGATGTAAAGCAGTGCTCATGCCTGAACATTAATTACTGAGCACATGTGGTCTTGGACCTGGTGAACTCTCATGATTTGGTGGTGTCTCTTGTATAGTCTGTCTTATTAATGCCATGAGATCAGATATAAATTTGCTCTATGTGATTGCAGCCAGCTGCTGAAAAAATCTGGGAGAAAAAACAAGCAAACAAACAAACAACAACAAAAGAAGAAACTTTATGTCGATTAAAAAAATGTCCGGATATTTTGTGGTCTGGCCGTATATTGCAGGATAGCCCAAATTATCTAGAGATGGCAAGCCTCTCCTTCAGCTATTATCAGCAAGTATCATCTGATATGGGGGCCATAAACAGCTAAGTAAGAGTTTATTTTCTCATAAAAACCTTCCACTAAAAACACCCATGAAGATCTACTTTATGCCAAAGGAGAAATTCCAAGGTGTCTTCCCATGGAATCAATGCAATTCATCATTTGACTTTCAGAGCAGGAAAAAAAAGAAATTGATCTGAAGACAAAACAGATTATGATATCAGATGGCACCATGTAAAACTTAATGTCTTCTCTGGAATGACTCCAAGTTTACATAAGTGTCATAGAGATCAGAATCTCATATTAGATATGACATTTTTCAACACAGCATCTTCCAAGAAGAAAAAAGATATCCATTTATTTTCATCACGCTTCACACAAATGCAAACTGTTCTACTACTATTCTACAAGCTAATCACAGCCCTGTGCTCTTTTGCCAAGAATACAAGTAAAGCAGGGCTGGATTATTCATTCTATCATGGAATGGCTTGAGATGCAAAGCAAGACAAGTTACATATATTTTTTCATGTATTCTAGATCTCTCCCTTGCTGTGTTTCACATGACTATATTCAAAAAATGAAGAAAATAAAAAGCCAAAGATGTGTTTCGGGCTCATTGGGTTCAACTGAACTCAAAGTTTCTGCCCACAGTATTGGGGGAACACAAAATATGAACATAAATCAGACACACCTCACCAAGTCTGTGTCATAAAGTCGCTCAGCTGCCTACTCTTACTCATTCTAACCACATATAATTTACCAGCACAGATTGAAGTAGCAGTAATTTTTTATTATCTTTTCCCAGCACAGCAGTTCATGCTTCCCTGATCATCTTACAAAAGGACAAGATTATCTACAGAGAAGTTTGGCACTGCCTCTGCTTCACATTGGAGTATTGCAATACCATGGCCACTCAGAGCAAAATTTGAGCTAAATCGGCAGGTTTAGAGGGAGGCATGTGCCTTTGCTCCCTTGCTGCTTCCTGCATAGTAGCTCTTCCTCATGCTTGCAGCTGTAACAATCTCACCATTTAACCTCATTACCTTACAAAGCATTTTGAGCAACGTTCTGAGCTCAGAATCACACTGTATAAAGCTGTGAATTTAAGCAACTTAATGCATGAGTGTTGTATGCTGAACTAGAGAAGTACTAGAGGAACTAGAGGACTGGGAATTGCATGGTTTCTCCTTAGCTTTCCCCTCTTTTTGCTATCTGGCTGCAAGGAATTTGTATGTAGATCGGATCACAAATTAAATATGCTTTTAACAGAGACAGACTATCTCTGTTAAATGTCTTCCTGAATTTTAGCTTTGTATCACACACAGAGTTCATTGCATTTCTCATAAAATTGTCAGAGAAAATGGGAAAAAAACAATTTGCATTTCCTCTTCCCACTGAAAACATCCCGTAGCAGATCTTACTCCTGTTCTCTTACACTCCTCAGTGTTTCTGTGTTCTCCATCCTTACTCACTGTGCAACACCTAAAGTTCACATATTCTGTCTAGAAATCAGTTTCCCTGGAGATGAGGTCTTCTGGGGAATATAAAGTAATCAATAAATTTCTTTCCACTCATCTTTCCCTGGACTCATATAATATCTGTGAGGTAAGTGACAAAATTTTGCTCACTTTTGCCTTGTTCTTCTATTCATATCCACTTATCCATATCTCTACACTCCTTGGGGACTTCTAAGTATGAGGGCAATTCTTCTGTGTCCATGCAGTAGATCCTCTCCAGCATCTCCAGTGAATTTACAGAGGTAAAATTAGGGGATTAAGTTAATGCCATAGCATACATTTATTTATTTATTTTATTTCTATAAATTTATTGCTATTTTTGTTTATTATATTTCTTTTAAAGCCATCTCAATTAATTGAGATGCAGGAAATCCATGGAAGAAAACCAGATAGGAACAAAGAAAGCATGCAAAACAAAAAAATCACCAATTTAAGAGGTTTCCACCCTTCCCACAGCAGTCAAGGAGATTAAGAGATTATATGTGCTGGAGACAGCGTAGGATCAGCTCTACTTCAGTAGCTGTATCCCCATCTTTGACAACTTGAGGCAACCAACAGTGGTGACATTGTAAGGGTGATATTGCAAAGCATAAAGCAGAGCAATGAAATTGAAAGGAATATTGTTCATGAGTTAGATCAGAGTAGCCAAAGCACAAGAAAAAATCACAGCTGATCTAGTGACTGACACATAGCCCTTTTGGGACAACCTCATTACCAGTGGCAGCACAGTGATCTTGCATCAGAATATTTAGCAAAATGGCAGTCAAGAGCTAGAGCGTTAAAAATCAATTATGGGTTGGTTATGTATTCTTAAATTCACCTATCTTTCTTAATCAATGTTCAAATTAATTATATTCACAAGCTATGCTAATTCTTTTTTTTTTTTTTTTTTTTCTTTACTGGAAAAGAGCAGAAATCTTGATATATGAGTCACTACTATGTAGCATCAACTCTTTCAAAAAATAAAAGACAAGGGAAGGAAAAAGAAATTTTGCTTCATTGCAGTTCTGAATAAGCTCCAGACCTCCCAATTAGCATAATTGTCATACAAGTTAATGTCAGTTCCAAGAAGATTTTTATTTATTATTCTTTTGCTCATTTCAGTATTCATTTTTATGTTAAATGTGGCAATGGCATAAGAAAGCATAGTATCAACACAATAATGTCTTCAAACATTAAGCTGTGGAAAATTGTACATTAACCTCCTTCACAAATAATGCATGCAATAGCCTGGATTTCTCTAGCAACTTGCTTCTGATTTAAGGGGCTTCAGCTCCTGTTTTACAGGAGTTTTGAAACATCTATCATTTAAGAACAGTATCAGCTAAGATGGATCTCTCACTATGGTCATTTATTAAGTGATGACCATAAGCCACCCAAAATATACTGAATGCAATCAGTGCATCAGAGAAGCTTCTCTTCTCTTGAGAGTCTCTCATTAAAATGGCTGCTTACCCTGCTGGATAATCCGAATATTTTGACATCATATTCCACTTACTCTCATTTTGGTAATCTCCACTGACGGTAATACACAAGCCTATGCTTTTGGCTTGAAAAGCTTTCTTCAATCCTGTATTATAACTTTGTCATTGGAAGTAAAGAAGGAAAAATAGTCAGCCATAGACTGAGCTAAAAAGTTGTTGCTGTGGTTCCATAAAGAAATCTTTACTTTAGCACAGAACTTTGTTTTAATATGTTTAATTGGTATTAGAAGGAGTTTGACCATATCAACACCCACTGCACAAATTAACACTAATTAGTTTTTCTTCTGTTTGCAATTAAGAAGATCTTTCCAGTCCTTCCATAAAAGAAACCATTTGGAATCCAGGCACTGCATTTTAGAATGGATATTTAATTAGTGCTAGAGTCAAATGTTCCTTTCTAGCAAACAACACTGAATCCCAATATGTTGTTAGCCTCAAATTCACACCTTTGAGTACAGTAGCATCTTTTTGTCTACCTGGGGCTCACAAAACCTTCCTAAATAAATAAATTGGTAGTTCACTGTGAATGGGTTAAAAACAGGTAAGAGCAATACTGTATTTCTAAGAATTCACAGCCTTCTGGATCTTGCTTCAAGCACAGGTACTTTCCCTAAGAAAAGTCTCTCAGACATGTCAACCTTTTTTTTTTTTTCAAGAAAAGTAGCAAAATATCTCTTAAGAAGATGCTACCCACTGTGCAAGGATTAATTATCTAGGAATTGTAGGACACTACAGAAATAAGAAACAGTGAAGTTCTTAGAAGCTCATTTTTATTGCATTATTCTTTCAGTAATTCAGGACTGAAAAAAAAATAATACTGACCCAGACATGCCTATCATGAGATACTGTCAATCACAGAGACTATCTGAAAAAAAAGACCCTAGTCATAACCATAGGTACATCACTACTCACTACTACTAAAGGGAGTCAAAGGAGGACCCATCTTCAGCTAACTGTCAAATACAGTTTGACAAAAATTCCCAAATTGGGAAATACAGAAATGATGTATTGTAGCTTCTGCAGATTCCTCAAATTAGAAATTACAAGAATTACAAAGAATTATGAAGAATTCTACATCTTCCTTAAGGCAGAACACAATGTACAGCAGGATAAATACTATGAATAAAAGTCCTAAACCATTAAAAGCAGAAACAGGACTGATCAGTGGTTTCATTAGGAATGACTGACTTCTCCGGCTGTCAAAATGTCAAGTTAGTTGCACTAAAGAAAATAACAGATTTCGGCTTGCCATGTCTTTGGCAGACATAAGTTAATTTGAAGAATGAATGTTTCCTTTGCACATTTTACTTGTTAATCTTTTGAGTTCATTTCAGGTATCCATCCTGTTGCTCTCTTTTCATATGTGTAAGTTGGAACAGGGCCAAGGGACTCATTTGTGATGAGTTATAGCATTTTTGTTTTTGATTGTCATTTTTTAATTAATAGCTAAGGATTAGTGTTTCTAAAAGCATACAAGAGCCTTAAAAACCTAAATTCTAATTTTACAAATGATTTGGTCCTAAAGCACAATCAACTTTAAGTTTTTAAGTAATTCTGTTGCCTATTAGTTATATACATAAGAAAAAAAATCTTCCTAAAAATACAAAAAACAGAGGCCATTTTTTTTTCAGTCAAAAGATGATAATTAACATTTACCTTATTTTCTCACTTTGAAATTGGATCTAACTAACATTGACTTTTCAGTGATTTGGATCACTTGACAGGTCTCTCTTCCCGAAAAAACTATTCTGTGATTCTGAGATGTTGTATAATACTGTTGTAAAATGTTGTAAAATACTGTAAATATGAGACAAGTCTACTTTTGATTACACATTTACTAGGAATTAGGTTGGATTAGAATTTTTCAAATTTAAACAGAATTTTTCAATGAAGTACTACTTTAAAAAAAAAAAAAAAAAAAACAAATGAGTGAGGGACATACTTAAACATCCAAACATAATTTAAGGACACAAAAACAGACTCTGTTAATGCATACTACATAGAAAATGCTCAACTCAATGAAAAAGATGTAACTTTCTAATTCACAAAAGGAGGTCAACAGATCTCATAGTCATGAACCTGGGCTAACAACCTGGAAAAAAAAAAAAAAAAACACCCACCTAAAATGTAGTTTAGAATATGATTGCTCATTATTTGTATCATATAGAAAGGATAAAAATATTTCAATAGATTTATGAGTAGAATTAAAAATAAATATTTAAATCAAAATATTAAGCCTAAAATTACAATGTTGGGTGGATAGCTTGATCCAGATCATATTTATCATCTTATTCTGAAGCATGACAGATATTTATGCTCTCACATGCCACAATAATTTTACAAAACAGGTGACTGCCATTTTTTTGTAGTTCAGAAGAGGTTCTTTTATTCACATGTTCTTTTCAGTTTATGGGGAAAGATCAGCAGTTCCAGAAGAGAATGCCCAAAATCAAGCTCTTAGTCTGATTCTTTCCTCATTTCGCAGAGGAATCTCCTTCCAATGACTGCCCAGAGTAGGACTCCAGGAATTCTAGCCTTAAGTTACTTTTAGGAATATCTCTGCAAGAATCATCTAGAAACCAGCCCACAGTTTCTCTCTGTTGCAAATGTATATGGACTTCCAAAAGTTTCTACATTCAGAGGGTTTCCCTTGTGTCTGAATGTGGTGTTTCTTTTTTTGATGTTTCTTTTTTTTCTTGTTTATTGTTTTGCTTTTTGTTTATATCAAACAGCTTTTGGGAACTATTGCTATACACCAGCATATAACTTGACAATGTTCCTGTCCTTCAGACATACTGAAGACATAGATACATTTAGAACAAAATAATCCACTTTCTTAGAGGTAACAATAGCATAATTAGAAGCAGGTAATGATATGACAGATTCAGGCTCCTGACAAGCAATGTAAAGAAGAAGATCATTATGCAATTATATGTATTTAACTTTTGAGAATCCTTTCAAACTGTTTTCCTTACTGGGGTTAATTTGCAAACAGATACAGCTCATCTTCTTTCAGTGCTAGCTCGACCTTTCTGACAGGAACTTTACATTTCAAGAAGATTTCTATATTCTTTTTCTGCTGTTCCCCTGATGTAAGGGTGAGTGCATCTGTACTGGATATGGAAGTATGTTCCCAGGATATAGGTGAATTAGGCCATGTTTTGACCCAGAGAGAAGTATATTTTACCTATTGTGTTGTCTAAAATGTTAAAATCTCATCCCATCAGTTCATTTCAGTTATGAAGTGGTCCTTTTAACTATTGATTTAGCTGTATTGAAGAGTTTTGAGACTTGGAACCATAACATAGCACGACAGTTTAAACTAATTGCATCCCTTCAGTCATAAGTTTATTTATTTCTTTCCCTAGAAAACTAAATTAAGTATTAATTATTTTCATATCCCCATTACTTCACTAGTTAAGTGAAAAATATAGGACATATTCTTGTAGGAGGAATAGTGTAGAAAAGTGTGAATCCATTTCAAAATAGATTCCTGTTCATGTATTTAAATGCCTAAGTGCTATTTGCACTGTTAGATTTTGAACAAGAAAAAAATAATCATTTAATTGGTTCCTTCCTCAAAATTTCTTGTAACAATCTAAGGAAATTCTATATGAAATCCTACAGAGAATTGCAAGGAGAGAGGCTGCAGAATTTATATCCAGTTCAGTGATAACTACAAAAGAGAATTAAATCCATAATGGATTAGAGCTAGAAACACAACAGTTGTTCAAAATAATATGGTAAATGTATTATTTTGATTATTTGTCCTTTTTTTTAACCAAAATGTACAAAAAGATTTTTTAAAGGAATTTATTTGGAAAAAAAAAATAATTAGCATGAATAAGTGTGTCGATGTACCTTGTGTTCCATTCCTCAAATGTAGAGCTGTCTTGTGTCCTCACTCTGAGTATACTCATGAATTTCAGCAAGAAATGTTGGAAAAGAAAAGAAGAGCCTACCTATGTCACCAATGTCTGCAATAGCATCAATCACGTCTTCGCTTCAGCCCCATCGATAGATTAATGTTGTCTGGAGGACTACAATGTCCTGTAATGACAAGTTATAAATCATATGAAGAAGGAATATGTCATGTTTAGACAATTATAGCACAAAAATACTCCAAATAGCACAAAAATAGTGCAGAGATCTACCATTTCTACACAGATGCCTGAGACATATATTAGCTTTGTATTTTGACACTGTCTGCACTCATAAGAATAGAATTTATGTAGAAGTTAGAATATAGTAAAGAATATTCAAAGCTTATATTTAACCTTTGCTTTAAGTTAGAATTCATTTACTTTCAGAGGAACTGAAGCAAATATAGTGCAATTAACGCATTTTAATATCCCAAATTATCTAAAAATATACTTTACATTCATAATTTGGAGTTTAAATATCTTGAAATCTTGAAATCTTGAAATCTTATTGATTTATCAACAAATGTAGTTTTGATATAAAGGTATGATTCTTCTCTTGGGAGAGTATTATATAAAGATAATCCCTTCTAATATCAAGAGATGTGAAACCGAAACAGGAAAAGAAAAAAGAAAAAAAAAGAAAAACAACAATTATATAATAGAAAAAAAAAGAATATTATTCACCTGGGAAAAGGAAAGGAAAGGAAAGGAAAGGAA
>JAVCKT010098720.1:0-10501 GCA_032273925.1 Rhynchotus rufescens | reverse complement strand
TGATTTATTGGAGCTGGGTAAACCTCCCTGGATGCCACTCTGTGCCCTGTGCTCTGGGTGTCCCTGCTGGAGCAGAGGGGTTGGACTAGATGATCTCTAGATTTTGCAGAATCATCTCTTAATGATTCTGCCAAAAAAAAAAAAAGTGAGAAAAGACACAGGAATTTTGCTCCATGGAAGCAGGGCTGCTCCCACATCTCAGTTTTTTGACAAATTCAACTTTCTGGCTGGGTAATTAGAGCCAGACATTCAGCTGGGCTGAGAATAGAGCTGGAGACTGAGGGCCGGCAAGGATAGGAGCCCTGCAAATCGTGCCCTGAATGTCCTGAATTCAAGGCAGGCTCCGCGCTGCGACGCCGCAGGTGGCACCAAGTCCTCGTGTGCCCTCATGAGGACCCTGCGTGGGCCCAGCAAGGGGCTCAGCACAGCAACGAAACGCTGCCGTGGGGCACAGCGAGCAGCAAACAGGACATAAGAGGCTTGTCCAGATACTATTATAATTCCCACTCTTGTGCCGTGGGACAAACGGAACCCTGCTAGAGTCCCAGCAATAAAGAAAGGCGGTTGGAGAATAAAATATTTGTTATTAGTTCTGGGACTGGGTACCCAACTCGAGAAGGGCAGGCTGCAAAGTTCAGCCCTTCATTTAGCTAAGTCCTTTTTCCAGTCAGAGGCTGACAGTGTTCCTATCCAACTCTTTCTTTTTTCAGCATAAGGCAATAATTTACTGTTATTCCATAGCCATACCACACTAGTGGGAAGTAAAAACAGTCAAATTCCACCAGGTACTTTACAGAAATGTGAGTGCAGAAAGGTTAAGCAGCTCCCTCAAATTAAGGTAGGAAATGTAGGCAAAGCAAACAGTCAAACTCAACTTGGAGCCTAGGACAATAACTATTTTCTTCTTTAATTTCCCCTCATTAGTCTATACTATTATTCTATTACTTAGATCCTGGTTTTAAACCGCAGGATATTTTAGCTTTTGTCAAATATCTGAGAGTTGAAAGGTCTATAGCAGCACAACATCAATCTGATCAAAACATTCAAGAGGCTCTGCAGTCACAGCTGACAGGCCTGACAGCTCAGGAGATTTCTCTAGACAAGAAATACTGTGTTTGGGCAATGCGAGGTCTCCCTGGGAAAAAAACCCTACGTTATGCAGGCAGTAATCATGATGAGTTAGGGACTGACATGCAGTTAAATCAAATTCAGCCGTTTCACAGTCACTGATGCAGTTGGAGCTACTGCCTCTCAGGTGGCAGGCAAAGCCTGGGAGTTGAGGTATACACCCCACACGTTTCTGGCGACAGAGAGGCTAGAAGGTCCCACATACTCAACCCATTATTTCACCTGCTTATTACTTCTGCAAATGCTTCCCTGCCTCCAGTCTAAAGAATTGTGTCTCAGACTCCCAAGTGCTGTTTAAGCACATCCACGGGTTGCTGTTGGAGCTGCACACCTCTCTCTGCAGTAACAAAGCCACTCAGCAAGTACCAGTCTTTGCGTTCCGGATGCAGAAGAGCATTGCAAATGGGAGGAGGCTGCAATACTGAGTATAGAAGTTGACCTGAAAAGCTAGAAAGCATTTTATGAGGATGTTTTTATGCCAGTAAAGGAAAACATTCCCTGCCTGCGTGCCCAACAAATGTCCTAAAATTCCCCGTCTAAGACCAGATTGCAGACCAAGTTAGCCAACTTCAAGAGGAATTCTGCTCTTACAGGTAAAAATAGCAAAATTCAGAGAAGTCTTCTAGTTCCATAGGAAATGTGAAGCACTTGAGCAAAATATACACTAAAACCTCAAATAAAGACACAATATTTACTATTGAAAACTATTTTTAAGCCATCTCATGCTTAGAACAACCACTAATTCCCAGTGCTGTGGGACTGGTAGTCCCAGTATCAAAGCAAAACCCACTTCAAGGCTGTGGCGTTTCCACACTGTCACAGGCTGTGCCTCAACTGCCTTCGAGATTTTATTCCTCTCCACTGGCTAGTCTGGAGCAAATTGATGATTGCTTAAAAGACTCATGTGTTTGCATTAGAGAGACCCTGAGGTAAACTCAGAATAACTCGTCTCTGTAGAGGGAATTAATAAACTGAAATAATAGAAAGCTAATAAAATGCCAGGCACTGATGACTCCAGTGCAATAACACTTTTATAAACATAGAAGAAAAAGATCTTTTATTGCAAGGATAGTCTAGCAATGTAAACACCAACCTACTCTTAAAATTTCATTATGGAGTATTATTACCCTTATAAAGAAAAGGAAAGAAAACTATTTCTCTACTCGATAACAGTGTAAAGCTAAGAGATGTATGTGGCACAATATCGAAGTAGAAAGCAAATTGCCTAAAGATCTCTCAAGCAATGCTGCTCAATCTAATGACACCCTTTTCCCCTTCAAACGAAAACCTAAGCCAATCTGATTTTAGGTGTATTTATGGATATTTAAAAATATAACTTTTAGCACCGTTTCAGCCACAAACTGGAGTGTTTAAGAAAAAAGTAATGGTGTGAAATGCCTTTTTTATACATAAGAAAGAAACTTTGTGTAAATTGATATAATTTTTGGTTGATGGTGAGTTATTCACAACTTTTTACACTTCTTGAATGCAGCACAATAAAACTGCTAGCGCCCTGTCCATAACAAAAGGCATCTATTTGGGAATAATTTGGGGGAATTTGCAAACTTCAGATCTTCACTGGTAGTACAAGGCAGCTTGCCAAAAGCTCTTGCCAAGAACTCAAAGGTCTCAGCCTAATGTGCTACAGGAGGCCTTGCCTGCTCTTCTTACCAGACAAAAGTATCTACAGCAGCTTATTTTAGAATTTATAACAAAATTGTCTATTCAGATTCCTCATGGAACTATCACTGTACACCTATGTACTCCCCTGTGCGCTGAGCACCAGTGTTTGGGTCTTCTCTTGGTAAGGTTCATGACTGGTTCTTTAACAGAAACACTGCCTTCCACACCCCAAAATTTGTAAATCTACACTGAAAAGGCAGACTTAGATGGAGGGACAGCCGAAGCAATCGGCAGGACGTGGGGCAGGTCCTGCTCCTTTGCTGCAGCTGCGGCCAAATTTCATGCCAGCCCCACCAGAGGCTGCAAGTTGGGGACTAAAGAGCAGACATCGCATGTTGGACTGGGGCTTTGGAGCTCTTTTAACCACCCACTGCCTCACATTTCCAAGCCAGTTAAACAGAAATGAACAAGTAAACCAAATCCTCTCCACTTTCAAGTGCAAGGCACAGTTTTACCTTAATTCTTTTCTAATTTAAAGGACACAAATAACAAATGCACCTGTGTGCGTGCATGCTATATCAAACACTGCGCATTATTCATGATGTTTAGCTCTGGTAAGAGGAAGCAGGGTCCGGGCATGCTGCAATATCTGTGCTGCCCCTCCACGTGCCCGTGAGCTTGTTTGGATCCAGGAAGGGCAGCACATTCAGTAGAAGGGAATTTTCACTGTGCAGGCAGAGGAGGAGATGCTGCAAACAGCACACGGAGGTCACATCACCCCTTGTGTCAGCAATCACCGGCTGTTTTTACACCGTCTGTGTTTGAGATCACCGCTGCAGAATGCAAAATGGCCGTAAGCAGCGCTGAGATCCGCATCAAGCACACAGGGCCTGGCCGTTTTTAACCGGGTTCTTCCCGTGCGCGGAGGCCAGGGGCCCCGGGGCCGGGCCCGCGCCGCCCTCAGCCCGCGGCCGCCGCGTGACGGCGCGGGCCATGGCGGCCGCCGAGGAGCTGGCGCTCGCCTTCCAGCGGCGCTTCCTGCCGGCGCGGCCGCTGCCCTCCTTCCCGTGGCCGGTGAGCTGGGCAGCCAGGGCCGGGACCGCGGTGGGGCCGAGGCCGCCCTTGCAGCATCCCCATTCTAGGTCGCGAGGGAGCGGGGCCGGGGCCATTTGCAGCAGCTCGGGAGGAGATACCGATGTGAAACTGGGGAGATACCGATGTGAAACTGGGGAGATTTGGTTCCTGCCCGAGCACCCCCTGGCAGGGGATGCTGGCGGCAGCCCTCGTGGCCAGGAACCCCCCCGCGTATAACTGGGGCCGCTTTGGTTTTCTAATTAGCTCTGCTCGGGCTTGGGGAATGGTAATTCTCATTTGTCTCCCTCTCTGCTGTTTTAGGAGCTTGAACAAAAACTGAGGAGTTCCCCGGATTCCTCGCTGCTGGCAGATATACTGCACAAGGTAACACGCACTCCTGCGTCACGGCATTTAGGGACAGGCTTTAGGGGCAGCCAAAGCTGTGCTGAGCAAACGGAGCTGCCGGTCTGCAAACCGCAGCCCTGCCCTGCTTTTTGTTGGCAACTGCATCCACGGTGAAAGCCGAGCAGTTTTTTCTTTGGGCCTGGCAAATCAGGAAACTTTCTGTTAGTCCTGTTATTTAGCTGTTCATCATTACCCCCCCTCCCCTTCAGAATTACAGAGCAGGCTGTTTATGTGGGCACTGATGTCTTTAAGATCACAAACATGTCAGCTAAATTAATCTCAGCAACTTAATTCGTTGTCCTCTATTAGTAAGAAAGAAAGGTGATCTAAACCACCATCAGAATTCAGACACTTTTACTGAGTTAAAACTTAGTATTTAGACAGCAGTTCATAAATAAAAATGAGAAGGAACCAACTGGGCTCTTCTTTTTTTTCTACCCAGTTTTCTATTTACTTTTTGAAAAGTGAGGAATGCATTTGCTTCCTCAGATTTCTACCCTGTCAAACTTAACAGAAATCACCAAATACAATTTTCTGGCTCAGTATCACTTCTTTTATCTATAAATGGAATATTATGCATTTCATGATGCAAAGAGAACCAGATTCAGTTAATATCTCCATTTCCCTTCTCTGACCCTGTATTGTCTTCCATAAAATCTTCACTTGCTAATTGATTTCGCTCAGTTGTTGATTTCTTGTTTCAGACTATTCTCCACCCCCTGTGTGTACAATATCCTGCTTCTGTCAAGTATAGAAGATGCTTTTTAACTGAACTCATTAAAAAGGTAGTATTTACTTTCCATATGGCTTGAAAACTTTTTTTTTCATGTCTTGTGAGGAGTCTTCTTGTTAAATGAATTCTAGCATTCAGTGTGAAATGTTGGAGCAAAGATGTATTAAAACAGTGCTGGATGTGTGTATAGTCTCTGTTTCAAGACCGAGAATATTGCTACCTGAAACTCTGTACTATTCTCTTTGACACAGCATGAATCCACAACAGCTGAACCCCTGGATGAACTGTATGACACGCTAGCAGAGATTTTAAATAAGGAAGAATCTACACATTGTTACAGAAACTACTTACTGGTAAAAACAATATTGCATTATTATAAATCACTTGAAAGCATTAAAATTAAGCAGTAATTGGCTTATAAAATAACCCCCCACCCCCACCCACAAACCCAGAGCTTCCTACCTTTCTCCAGAGGTTAGTACTGATTTTAAACTGTACAATTTGTTGTCTGTGCTGATGCATCTTGCTCTTCCTGCATGTGTCTTGCAGCCCACAGGAGAATCTATTACCCTTTCTGAGGACGTGGCAATCATTTCACAAGGGACCACAGGGCTTGTCACTTGGGACGCTGCTCTTCATCTTGCTGAATGGGCAATAGAGAATTCTGCAGTTTTCAGTAACAGGTAACAATCACATCACAGGTAGAAAGATGGGGAATGCTGCTAATATATTTTCATCAGTATCATGAATGAGCTATGCGATTATAATTTGATAATATACATTATTCACCCCCTAAAGAACTGAAATTTAAAATACTGCATATCTTTTAAATGTGAGCAAGGAAGTCTTAGCAAGTCCTAATTTCCCTTCTCTAAGCATTCTTAAATCCTTAAGAAATTAAGGAATTGTACAGTAGTTTTCTCAAGATCTCAGAGGACATCACAGATTTTAATGAGCAGTGCCTGGTTTTAGTGGTGGTAGTAGTAGCATGGCACAAAGCAGCTGATTGATTTGTTCATGACACTGTGAGCCTTGGGGCCTAATGACTACACCCTTCCCCCTTGATTGACTGCTGCTCATCAGGACTGTTCTGCAACAGCTGAGCCTAAATCCAGAGAAGACTTCAGGGTTACTTTGAGACAGGTTACTCCATGCAGTCTGACCTCCTCTGTTCTGTAGGCTATTCAATTGCAGCTACCCCACTGTCAAACCAGTAACCTTAATTAGCACACTTAGCTCTATGATGGGCTAACTTTACCTAACTTTAAATGATGGTAGTGCAGATGTCTACATCTCATCTTATTATCTAAACTCCGTTTGTAACCAGCAAAGAAGAACAAATACTCAGCTGGGTTATTTTAAGTATCTGCCTCATAAGTAAATGGATTGTGCTGTAGAAGTTCTTTTCTTTTCATTGCCTATGAAAAGAACTGGACAACCAGGTAGGATGAAAACAATCATGCTGCAGATGTCCAAAGTTGAGTGGAATGCATCTCATTCCAGGGATGGAAATGCCTTCTCCATAGGCAGAAGACTGAAGTTCTTCATTTCTTCAGACCCAGACAGAGCACTGAGGGCCATGTCCTGTCATAATCATGTAACATTGGAACAGGCACTTCAGCTTGGTTATAAATCTTATCTTTGGATAATCTGCATTCTGTATCTTACATTAGTCTCCAGTTGCTCCCAGAAATGTTAATTCTATACATATTTCAGTAACTAATTCTTATGCTTAGAATTGCATCTTATTTTTATGTTCTAGTTTCATAATTAAAATTATCCTCCTAATAAATACTTATTTCACTCCATTAACTTTCAGGACAGTTTTGGAATTAGGAAGTGGGATCGGCTTCACTGGAATTGCAATCTCCAAAGCCTGTAACCCCAAGGCATATATATTTAGTGATTACCACCCCAGCGTTCTCAAACAGCTGACAGAAAACATTTGTTTGAATGGCTTTGTTTTGGAGCCTAAAACTACTAATCATGTCGAAATGCAGTCCCAAGGCCAGAAGGTAGAAGGGATGAATTACGAAAAACCAAAACTAACTGTTGCAGAACTTGACTGGGGTTCAGTTACGGAAAAACAACTGGTGGAACTTCAACCTGATGTTGTCATTGCAGCAGGTACCATCAATTTCTATTTATGCTTCCCTGTGTGATATCATGCAGCAATAAGTAAATAACAGGGACAATATGCAAAACTACTCATGTGCACAACTCAGTTATCTCTGAAAGTACGACACATGTATTTGCAATTCATTTCACCGTTCTTTTTCAGATATTCAATAGTTGCTTACATATCACTGAAAAGCAAATATTCTCCTTTGACTTTTTTTAATTGTCATAAGAGCTTAATCAATTAGAAAGGTCAAACTTGGCAGTCTCATAAGGGAAAAAGCATATTAAGAAAGTTATGTTTTTGGAAGTTACTTATTTGCAGTGGCAGGCTTTTATTCCCTGATTTGGAGCTCTGCAAAGCAAAAATTGCCTAACAATTCAAGTGAGGTAATAAAAAAATATCTTTGTCATTAAAGGCATCCCGTTAGATGCCTAAAATGCAGTCACTGATTGCTAATGTTAAGATGTTAATGCCATGCTGCTCACAGAATGCACAAAATAGCCCTAGATTCATAAAGATAAGATAATTCAAAACTGAGGGCAAATTACAAACATTTATCATTTTCCATTACTAGCTACTGCAGCACAGATTGTTATTATGTTTCATCAGGAGTAATTGGTATATGTGTCACTGGTACATGCATTTGATCTGGATCTTTCTGTGTCATGAACAACCACCTCTATCAGTCAGTTTTTAACACAAGACTGACGGACTTCAGAATCACACTACTGAACAGTCAGGCTGATATATTGTACAGCTAAATGGTCAATTTTACCTTATTTACCTTAGAGAAGAATATGATTTATCTTCTCATTTTGTAGTTTTCATCCTACTTTTGTCCATTTCTCAACAAATGCCATGCCCTTTCTTCTTTGTGCAGATGTGGTATATGATCCAGAGATAACATTAGCCCTTACAGGCCTGCTACAGAAACTCTCCACTTTGGGAGCAGACGGGAAACCTCCTGAGGTCTACATTGCCTTTACAGTCCGGAATCCCAACACGTATCATCACTTCAAGGCTGAGCTTGGTAGGTGCCTTCTCGTTTAATGTGTCAATTGTTTTGGCCTCTTTCCCAGTTGCTAAAGCTGTAACAGAAATGAGCAAGAACTGTTTTTTTTAGTGGTGGCTGTTTTCTGAGATGCTTAATCCTTAGCTTAGTACAGTGGAGGTCATGGCTCTTAAGCTGACCTTCCCACATGGGCTGCATCAGGAGACTGGATCTCAGCTTTTGCTACATTCTGCCTATCGTAACTCATGTTTGTTTTAGTGCTAGCTTGTGATGAATTGCAAGCTTCATGGCAATAGGAAAAATCATTAAGGTTAAGGTCAAAGGATAAAAACATCTGGGCTGCATTGTTGCTGCGATAACATTCCAGATGTAGCCTAAAACTTCACCTTGACTAACTGTGCCTGAGGGAATTAAAAATAAAAGAGATGAAATAATGAAGGTTGTTGAACTTCACAAACTGACAAAAATCCGTCTTCTGCAACCTACTGGCTGTACAGCTGGTCTTCAGCAGTTGGCTAATAAAATTTTGACTGCTTAGCACAGGCGTGCCTGTTAATGTTTAACAATACACACACAAAAAAGCACTTGCCTGTTGCTTGAACAGCATCCTGAAAGATCTCTTCTTACAGGAGCTGGCACATAACTTTTGTTCTTCATTTTGTTTTGAGCAGAAATTTAATTCCCGTGTTTCTTTCCACAGATAAAATTGGGATTGGATGGCAGATTATTCCAACGCACAGGAACAGTATTTTCCTCTGTGATCTGCAATCAAACATAACTATTCTACAACTATTGATATAGATTTTATAAATCCAATACAATCAGATTTTTTGGACCAACAGGAACTATTTCATACCTACATTATCTTGAATTCCAGAAACGAGTAGCATTAGGGACACAACTGTAGGCACACTGTTGTCCAAGTGCACTGTATTTCCTCCGGTAATTGCAAACTGGTGTAAGAAGCAGCTGCCCTTGAGAAAAATCTGGGGCTTTTGATTTGTAAGAAAAAAAGCACCCTAATCATACTGCACTTTGATGCTGCACAGGCAACCGAAGTGAACTGTATAGTTTCAACTGTATTCCAATTTGTAAATAATGGAAGCACATCTGCAACATCACAGGATGGATATCTCACACTGAGAAGGGAACAGAACCATGTTGCACAAGAATAAATACTTTTTAATATTGAGAACCTTTGTTGTCTAAGTGCACTGTACCGCAAGGAGGAAAAGATTTTTTAAGTCTAAAAATAAATAACTTGGCCTCATATTTTCACAGTCACAGTAGTGGAACCAAATCCCACGTCAACAGTCACTTCTAACAAAACCGTGTCTCTGTGGTGAACGTGGTGCTAAAAGAGAAAGGGAAGAGTAGCAAATGGCTGCCTGGTTTGACAAAAGTAGATATGAAATGATAACCAAATGAACTGGTCTAAAACCCCTGGTGAGGGGCTCACGGCGATGATCCACCATCCCAGAACCAGGAATTCTGAAGGGAGAGCCTGATATCTGCCATTTGTCTCCAGTTTATAAACAAGGCAAGATTTATAGTGAGCTCTTCTCAATTGTAGAACTTTCCCTAAGCTGGAGCTACGTGAGCCAAGATAACAGTTTACACTGGCTAACTACTGTATTTTTCATCTCCATCTTAGTATTTAGGAAGTACTTTCCTATGCTGGTAGAAGGAATTAAATCACTCTTATTTTTGTCATGTATCTAATACACCAAGAATTCAGGACAGACTTTTTTTTCACACCTACATTTAAGCAATGAGAAAAAAAAATACTACATCCACTCGCTGTGACATGGAAAAAAGGACTCAAAACATCTTTGAAAGTTCTTTTTTTTCCTATTGTTTCACTTAATGAACTTCTGGTTTATTAAGGTACAAGCCTCTTTCTTACAAGCTTCTGCTTACTATAGGAAGTCACAAAGTGGATTTTTTGTATTCAAGAGTATTTTGTACTGCTCCAGCTCTTGAGAGAATAGCAAGATAAATGAGGCATTTCCAATTAAGAACCTGAGCACACACAGCACCTACGATAAGACGCACTAATATTTAATTCCATTTTCAAAAAAAAAAAAAAAAAATCCCTTCAGGCACACTGCAGATGCACAGTGTAGGAAGACAGCAGAAACTCTCCAACAAATATAGCTAAAAATGGCAAAATAGGCATTAGCCAAAGAGTAGCTCTAAGACAGGCAAGGTTTGGGGCACCTAGCCCAGTTTCCTTAAACAGCCATTAATCAAGTAACAGAAATGAACACAATTATTTTTTACTGTCAGGGAATATTTGTTACTCCTGCAGAACTAGAAAATGAATAAAGCTAAACCATCATTCTGTCTTTACTTGTCCAAGCAGCAACCGTATGATAAAACCAAACACATTTTCTCCTTCAAT
>JAVCKT010098719.1:0-10502 GCA_032273925.1 Rhynchotus rufescens | reverse complement strand
TTCTATTCTATTCTATTCTATTCTATTCTATTGCCATTATTGTCACTCATGACTTTTTTAATCTAGAAATAATTAAATGATAAAGTAAGCAACAACAGAGAGGCCCTCTGCCCAAGTGTTTTAGTTGCTGGAGTTTTGAGCTAGGTTTTATCTTGAACAGAGGGCTCCATAAATAAATAAAAATTCTTCAGTGGCTAAAATTTAGACATTTAAAATGTAAATTTTATTGCAGATTTTCTGGTAATTTTGAGGTGTCCTATGTTGGAAAACATACATAAATCAAAAGAATTCATATAAGCACATCAGAATCTGAGTTTCCTTTCTTATATGGGAGTTTGTTTAAATTGTATTTCAGTGAAATCCATTTGGTGAGGACAGGATCAATCTGGATTTAGGATCTTGTCCTGACATGAGTTCTCCTTATCAGATTCTTTGAAACAGCAAGGAAATGTATTAGTAACACTGCTTCCTCTTTCTGCTTAGCTTCTTTCTTTATTTTTTCTGTAAATCATCAGACAATCGCAGAGAAAGGCAGTTCATGTCATGTTCAGAAAAAATAGCAGAAATATATTATCTGTTCCTATAGCTACTCTGTAACATACATAAGGATGGGTTTGCCCATAATATACTCTTTCTGGATTCGATTAAGTTATCTCACAGCTCTTTTCTGAGGACACAAGTCTTTAATTACTTAAATTAATGAACTGCTAGTAAAATATCTTGCTCATTAGTGTGCAGTTGTGACTCGCAAGGTTGTATTGGTTTCAAACGTTAGTCAAGGGTAGGAGGAAGGGCTTGGTGTGGGATTGCTTTAGATCACGTAAGGGTAGGACAACATCAATTTGCATTGCTTCAGGGCTGTTTGGATCCTGTGGGGAGTGAAAGCAATTTTCTTTCCTTTACCCTCAGTTCCCCCTGCCACTCATTCTCTCTGGGTCAGCTTTTTCCCTTTTCTAGTGTTCGTGTGCTGATGTTACACCAGAACATGTGGACAGATTGCACATGGAATTTTGAAAGGAGAGCAGTGAAGTTTTGCAAGTTTAATAATGTTGTCTCTTCTTCTGTTGGGAAGCAGCTTCCAAATGTCCTTCCTCTGTTATTTAGATTTTTTTTTTCCCTATCTTATTAGGAAGTGAGCTCCTAGGGTCCCATCACTCATACTAGGAAAGACATCCCAAGTCCCTTCTGACCATAGAAGCCAGCTAGATGGGTACAAGCAATGGTTTTACTGCCCTACTCCAAACTGCTCCTCTGGGATAGCTCCATCCCTCCACCCTCATGATTCATAATCCTTCATATTCTTTTTCCCATCATCACTTCTTCCTCTTTATCTCAGCAACCGTTTCACAAATACCAAATATGAATATAGATACAGCAGAACTGGGTTCATTTGATAAAAGCAATTAGGGGCAGGCTATCTGAAAAGGACAGAGGGTGGAAATCTTGACCTTACATAGCATTAGAGAGAGATTTTTCTGGGTGCCACTGCTCTTGCAAGAGTACTGCCTAATATCCCCTATATGGCCCACTGTCCATGGAGCCTGGCCATTCTTCACAGATCTCCCTCTTACCCTTCTCTGAGAGCTGACCATTGGTCATGTTGCCATCTGCTACTTTTTTCAGCTTTTCACCATGTTATTTCTTACGTCTAGCACTTTTCTGATGTCCAGTAGTTTCTCGCATCCTGTTCAGTTAGCTGAGTTGTCTGTTGGCAACCCTGACATTCCCTCACTAAGAGGTAATATAACTCAGAGGAGATGGCCCACTCCCTCTCTGTGACACTGAACCCAAGCGTTCCCCCTACATGGGCTGCACACAGAGGGATGTACAGCCAGCTCCACAAGGAGTTCTGCACATGGAGAGCACCTGACTGCAGTTCAGCCTTGTGCTGCTGCCAGCTCCTTCATGACCCTTTATTAGCAATATAGCAGGTGAAAAGTGGGGCACTGCAGCTCAGTAATGCCCTCATAAGATAGCAATGAGTGCCAGACTGCTCTATTGCTCTGACTTTGCCTCATGCAACTGCTGCTCTGGTCCTATGGTCTGAAAAGCCACTGGTTGGGTCTTCCTAGTTTTGCTTGAAAATGTTCTTGTGTGTGTGCCCTGAGACCCTCTATGAAATGGACCAGAGCAGAGCATGTGAAGATGATCAGGTTAGCTACGGAGGTACACTCTTGATCCAGATATACACATTATCATAATAAATAATAGATAAGTTTAATAACCTGTCCCTGCACCTCTTTTTTTTTTTTTTTTCTTGAATAGAGGCAGGGAGAACTATATGTAGTGTTCAGATGGCATCTTACACTAAGTGTCCAGTGACATCAGAGATCAACCATTTCTGCAAGGTACAAGGTAGCACTGTTCTCAAGATCAGCTGAACTGAGGTTATTCTCCTCACCGTAAAGAAGAGCCTGATAACCCACAGCTGGTATCCATGTCATATGTTAGAGATCCTAAGAGGAGAAGTTAGGGTGTGCAGATGACTACATAGATCTGGCAAACATATTGGTGGCAATAAAACCAACATGCTTGAATAACTGGAAAGAGGAAAAAGCAAGAACAGGTGACTGCAGACAATCCAGAGATCTAAGGCTTTCCAAAGATCTGAGGAGAACAGCTGCACATGAGAAACATTAAGGCGTGGTAAGGGTGTAGAAGAACCCTCACTAGCTAAGTAGCGGGTGCGTGACACCGTGCCCAAGCATGTATCTTGTCTACACGAGGGGCCAGCGTGCTGTGTCCTGAGAGTCTGAGTTGCTTCTCAGCTGTGCTTCTCCAGCTGTTTGGCCAGTGGTGTGCCAGTGTGAGGCATTTTACTAGACTTCGTGAAAAGAGTGGCATTCTGATATCGAATGTAGTTTACGACTAAAGGGGCCAGAGTCCTTGTCTGGAGGGGAAAATTAGAAAAAGAAAAAAAAAAAAGGACAAAGGTGAAAAAGTGTTTTTGTTAGGTGTTTGTCTGATCTAGCTCATTCTCTCCTAATGTGCATCAGAAAATTGTGTTTGTTTTCCCTAAATGCATTGTTTTTTATTTTATGCCCTTTAATTTCATCCCATTTCCGATATTTGGGAGTCAAGACTCTTTCCCAACAATATTACAGTCTTTCTACTGACCATGTCCCATTTCAGCAATATACCATTGCCTGTTATGCTCAGGATATGATAAAGTACATTAAAAAGATAAACAGTAAAGAATGCTCCTTTAGGAACCCTGAGAGACTCTCAGAGAAACTCTGCCCAGACTAGTATTTCCTTCTCAAGCATGACCAGGTGTTGTTTTGCATAAATCATTTCTTTCCATATCAGATTTTTTAACTTCCCACACCATCAATCTTTACTGTTTTCCATAAAGTATCATATTTAAAGATCAGATAGAAAAAATATCTACTATATATACATTTTTTTTCTATTAAAAGATCGAATTAGATAGCAGGCAAGACATGGAAAATCTGTTTTTTGGTTAACTCAGTTTATGTTTATTCCATTTTTGATTTATTTCCATGCTTTCAATTATTTTTTCATCTGAAAATTTGTTAAGATCAGAATGTGATTTTGTAGCTATTAATATCTTTTTCTCCTGTGACTTATGCTCTCTATTTTTGTTATACATAAAGCTGTACTTCTGGTCCTTCTACTTTCTCAAGTAGAGAGCGTAGTATTTTACAATGAATTTTGCCTAGATTATATTATTTCCTATGCAGTGAATATTTCCCCATCCTCTGAAATTTTTAAACCTTTTAGTTTGCACATTAGGTGAAAAACATTCGCATTACTATTCCACTCCTTCTTCATTCAATGACTTTTTCAATATGCATTTTCAATGCATATGAAATACCTTTTCATTGAAATACCTCCATTTTACTATCATTTTTATCAAAATATCTGCTGCTTAATTTGAATGTTTTCTTTTTTTCATTAAGCTTAGCTTATTGCTACTTGCTTTTTTAATCAATTACATAAAACTTTAATTGTTTCCTTCTCTTTGCAGTAACCTTTTGTAATTTTGAATATTTACTGAGGCCCTCCTCATCTGTCTCTTCCTCTGACCAGCCAGTCTCCTTTCTTTTTCTCGGTGAGCTGGTTTAACAGATTAATCTTGTTATTTTCCTTTGGACTTTGTCTAAATGATTCCCACCACTCTTGTCTCCAAGAATGGCCATCAGCTGAGGCCTTCTGGGTATTGCTTCAAGTATTTTGGAAGCTATGCTTCTGCTTATTAGTCCTAGGAAGGTATTTGACTTTTTTCAACAATACTTGATTGACTTGGGTTCAGTTTATAGTCCACTCTAAGACATTTAACATTGCAGGGCATCTCCCTAATCAGTTATTTACTTCCTGTGTCTTTGTAGCTAATTACTCCTGCCGTATATTCAGTAATTTGCATTTATTCCTGTTGAACAAGACAACCTTATACTATTCTTGTGTGGTCTTCAAACTTCTCCTGCGCTTGTCCAGATCATTTGAACTGCAAGTGACTGTGTTTGCAGTTCCACCCAGGTTGGAGGCAATAAGCAATGTAAAAAAGAAATATGCTTTATTTTATCATTCATGCAATTCTTGAAAATATCATTTAGTTTCAATCCAGAATAGACCTTTTTCAGAATGTCGTGCATTATTGTGTAGTGCACTGTGTATTTTACAGTGAACCTTTGATAACTATTCTGCCAATCATTTGTTTCAGTTTTTCAGCCCTTGCAGTCTCTCTACTTGATGCTTAGCAGATTCCTGAGGTGGTTATTTATCCATTTAGATGTGGAATCTTTTCCTGAAGAATTCTTCTCCCAAACAGTCTTAGACACTTTGACTTAGAGCTGTTCCAGGCTGTGCTTGTACTGAAGCTTCAGAATTCCTTAGTTAAGTCTATTTCTCTAATTAGTTGATGCTGTTTTCTTTAACCGAACTTTGACATCAAAAATATACTTTACAAAATGATTATAGCTTATGCTTCTCTGATTTTACATATAGAATTAGCAAAGTGTCTTTTTTCACAGCTTCATAGGATCTGTTGACTTGAATGGAACAAAGGAGAATTTTACCTGGAAGAACCACCTGAAAATGGTGAGAACAGATTTAAAAATGAGAGCACACGGCCATAAGAGCAAAGTGTATCATTGGCCATCCATTGCCTTGAGCATATTTTAAAACCACTTGCTTGCTCTTGTATGTGCAAATTTATATTTGCGTAAATGTGTATACTGTCAAAGAAATATGACTGGGGAACAAAGAAGCAGCTTTCCTTTAAATTTTCTGAAATATGAACAAGGAAAGAAAAAGGGAAGAAGAACTTGTTCATTTTTGGCACTCTTGTTATGAATAAAAATCAGTCTCAGCTTTTCTGTAGTACCTGTGGATTCTAAGAATTGCTGCTGATGAGTTCACAAGACTATCTTGTCTTCCACTCTGATGAAGTGAAATCCACTCTGAAGAAGACAAATATCAATTGCTTATTATTTTTATTCAGGTGGCATCTCCTGATTACATCTCCAAATACCACCACTCTGTTTTGCCCTGTTAAGAAATAAGTGACTATAGAATAATTTAGGGAGTTTCTCACTGGATCATCTAACATTCTATTTTATACAGTGGTAACATAGATTAAGTTCTTCTGATCTATGAAATATCTGACAAACTAGAAGCATTTGTTCTAATATAGTTGGAAGAATATGCCTTCAGGGGAATAGTATGTGACTGGCAGGCATTCAGTTACTCCAGGAAACTCTGGTGCTTTAGTTCCAGGATTTGCAAAGAAATAGTCTAACAAATGAACTGGAAAAAATCCCCTGTGATGCCAACCTCTCATGTGAATATAAAAACATTTTAATGGTGCTCACTTGATTATCTAAGTAGGTAACCAATGGTTTCTCTGAGTGGGGCAAACTTTTGTGTCCTTTGAGCCTGGCAAGTTCTTTCGATACAGTCTCCATTACAAAGGGCCCTTTTGATCTTACAAGGGGAACAACACAGGGTATTTATATTCCCATTATGCTATGAAGCCAATAAGACAGCTGCAATGACTGATTTAGCTAGGGGCTGCACTCTTTTTTTTTTTTTTTCCTCCTTTAGTTTTGTCAATTAATTGAAAACAAGAGCAGGCATGTCTGTATTTTAGAGCAGACACTCAAGACAGACCCCCTGATGTGAGCAATACTTTAGCTGCTGCACAGAGGGAATTTATATCAGCTCCTGTGACTGTGATCAAGTACCATTATCACTCTACAGAAAAAGAGTGTACTAATCACACTACTTTTATTTATAGTGAGCAGAATGTCACTTTTTTTTAGCAGTTACATTGACTTTGGAAAGAGAAAGGATATTTGTGAAGAATCTTGCAGAACTTAATAGAAATATAGCTGCTATTTTACTAATACTTTCAGTTGTTCTCATTGAATTTATGCTGGTGGTGGATGAGCTCTAACTGATTTGTTGTCATCTGCATGCAGTAAAGTTTATTTCTTGAAGTTTGCTGATGTTAACTAATATAATAATGAATTTTAGAAAACATGATTAACTGAAAATATTATTTCCTATACTATATTTTTTTGAAAGAAACTGCTCAGTATATTCCTATTCCTCTTCCTTTCCCTTTACTTGATATTTTATAGGCTGGTTTATCCAGACTATTTATAGGTATTTCTTTCTAAAATAACATCTTGCATCAAGTCCCTTGATATGTTTAAGGAATTTTCTGTCTGCTGTCATTCAGTCAACTGCAATAAGCAGCTTAGTTATTCTCTAGTAAACTCCTGCAATACATACAAGTTTATTTTGAATGCATAAGTTCAATACTTTCTTTTTTATTTACTGTTTTTGTATTTTGGTTACCTTATTCTTTTTCAGTGCAAGATTTTACTTTTACTAATTTAGATGATGTAAAGAATTGTTATGAATGGGCTGTACTTTCACAATGGTACAGGTGAGATGGGATATTTTGCTTCAGTTCGGTCAAGCTGGACCATAAAACAAGCTCTGAATCCATTTGGAATTACTCTGAATTGTATTTGACATGGTACATACTGAAATTTTTATGCTACCAAGTTTAGCATAGATTGTACATCATCTCTCAGACCATCAATTTATGACCTCTAGTTTTAAAGATTTACCTTTGGTTAGTCATTAACTCAGTCTTTCTCAGCACATATGTATTCACCCACATGTAGTATTTGTACACTTAATGATGCCCAACTAGACTACTATACTAAATTTTACTATTTAATACATTTCCAGATGATTTTGTTCAAATTTCTCTTAAATTTTAAATATTTTTCTGTTTTCAATCCAAAGTGAAAACCCTAGCAGCACTTTCAGTCATAATTAACTTTCATGATAATCATAAACTTTTTAAATTTCTGACAGTCATCATATTATTGATTAATTTCAGTTGCCTTTTGACTTTTGTTCTGTCATGTTTTTCAAATGTTTCCATTTTCTTAGCAGTCTGAATGCAAATGGTGGAAGATCTGATGCTTCGTCAACAAAAGATAGGAATATTTTTATTGTAAACACACCCAGATTTTTTTTTCTGGAGAAAATAGATTTTTTTTTTTCTGGAGAAAATAGAAAATATTTTCCAGGAAAAACTCTAAAACTTATTTACTTTAAGTTTTTTTTTCATTATTTTCATTCATATATTTATTTTAATTACTCTGAAATATACTTGTAGCTTACACTCCATAAAATTCACAGATCCATAAATTTTATGGACAGAGCAAAACACAGTGATATCTAGTTTGATATCCCATGTAACACGAGGCAAAAAATTTCTCCCAAGAGTTCTTGAATGAAACCCAGTAACTTATATTTGAAGGGCACAATACACATACCTGTCAACTAATTGATTTGATCAGTACAGGAATTCTTTTTCAGGATTGCAGAGAAAAAAATATAAAGGCAATTGGACCCTAACATTCTTCTGAACCTTTGAAAAAAATCATCCTTTCACCTTCCTAGGTTATAAGACGACATATAATATTTCATCAGCCTTAGTCATAGTAAGGAAGCTGGCATATTAGAGCATATATTAAAGGCTACATGCAAAGTAGATGCCTTATCCCTGGAGTCTGTATACTGTTTTGTCCCCAAAGTTTGCTACGATTTTGAATGCCATTATATAGATTTAAAAGATTGAATTACAATGTTTGATTAAAGTCATGGAAAGTGCTAGCTCAAAATAGGAAAATCTGTAAATGATGATATAAACCTTGAAGGAAAATGTCTTTTTTTTCCATTATCATGTCATGGAAGGAGCTTTTGTGGTATCTATTAAATACAAAAATCCATCACATGGTACAAATCTAATTTAAAATGGCAAAGTGAAATTATTGATAGATATCAACCTTTTTTTTCTGGATCATAAGATTCTTTTTAATGTAGAATGATTCATATGGATTAATCTAAAATAATTCTTTTCTTTTTAAAATAAAATACTACTAGAATTAATATTTAAAAAAATGAATAGAGTCACACTATTTTTCTTGCTTATGCAATCTTACTGCTTACTATTCTCCACTGAGAAAGAGGAGCTAAATTTTCTCTGAGCCATGGAACTGGCTTTATTTGCCTGCAATCTCTGGTGGTTTTTACCTCTTGCGTACTGGAACATGAGTCCCACCATTGCTTAAGATATTGGCCGCAATATTTTTCCCCTCCCATCACCTCTGACTTCCTTACAAACTCTTATCTTTAGATAGTGTAAGAAAATGCTTATGAATAGACTGTGCTTTCAGCTTGTCCACTTCCGAGAATCTCACTAATGTTGATTTAATCTGTTGAACACAAGAAGGTGTTTCTGCTCCACTTGATTTTTTAAGAAGAAATAAGTCCATGAAGGAAATATTTCCATTAGGAAATAATTGAACAAGAGCCTCACCACAGGCCTCTCTAACCATTGGAATATGATGGAAATATGACTCAGATCATTCAGTTTATAAATGCAAATATCCTCATCTTCTTTCTGTCAATTTTCCAGCCAGTAAATTACATGTACTTCAGGACTAGACACTGTATGTTAATATCTACAGGCCTCAGAGTGGTTTGAGAATATTTTATTCCCTGTGAAGTATTCAAGCAAATGGTACTCTTCCGATCACCCAAAAAATCTCAACCCATTAGTGAGATGATAGTGAACAGAAACCTCAAAAGTTGATCTGCTTATTTCTTCCATTAAATTTCCCAAATTTTCAATTCTCAACAGACACAAGCAATTTAAAATGTTGACCTACAAAAAGATAATTCTAAATAACTCTGAATTTGAACTCCCATATTGCTTTTTAGATGTTAATGATCCTAAAAACAATGGCAATGGATAATTGCCAATTAGCATGAATTTGTGTTGGCAGGATAAAGCGTGATATATTTGTAAGCAACAAATGACAGAGGTCCCTCAAAAGTCAAGTCTAACTCCAGCAGTGGAGAATGGGTTGACATACTTGCTAAAATAAAATAATCAGTAAAAAACAAATACTTTTATTGCCCTGAAAAATGTAATTTTTAAGAGATTTTTTGGTTTCATTTGGAATGGGGCTATTTATAAATAAGGATGAAGTCGTTTAAGCTGTTTTTGCCTGGAAGATCTTGACTTTGACTCTAGAATGAACATATTCTTCATGATGAATGTCACTAATTTTAGGGAATTTTATTAACATTTTAGGTCTCATCAGAGCTACAAATCATATAGACTAGAAATCTAAATTATTTGTGAGGAGGATGTTTTACTGAAGAACTGATGATTTCTTTTCCATATTACAAAAAAAAAAAAACAAAATCTTTTTTCTTCTGAGCAAGATACTATAAACCAAAAACACAATCTTCCAAAAATTATAAAAAGGAATGTGAATGAGACAAAAATAATAATCTCACCACTGCTAATGATAGGATTTGATAAAGAGACTTATTATTACCCAGAGTGGTAATTAGAGTAATATCAGAACTATTACATCCAAACTAGTTTTGTTTCGTCTAAGGAAAAGAGATATTAAGGGGAAATCATAATAATGGCATTGTGGTTGTCAAAAATTACAAGAAAGAAGAGAATATGTTATTATTTTTACTTACCTGTTGTAAGTAGGAGCGGAAATTAACTTTTGGTGTGGAAGAATTTGAATTAAACATTAGGAAACACTTTCTAATCATTGTAAGGTTGTAATCGTTATAAGGTTGTAGAGAAAGTTGTATAATCTCAGTATAGTCTCTAAAAGATGTCAAACAAGGACCTATTCATTAGTACTGCAAGGTGTTGGATTAGATTGTCTCTGGTGGCTCCTTCTTTATTTTTTGTCTAAATATTCCTTTCAATTCCTTAGCAGCACCTTTCCCTCACACTGAAAGTAGCTGTTCTTGGTGAATGACCTGTACGCAAGAGAATTCAGTAAGAACTTTACAGTTTTTCCATATTGACTGTTAAAAGATATTTGTATCCAGTGCACCCCAGCCTGTCAAACACAATGTGGCTGGCTCTGTTTTGTCTACTCCACTTCTTATTTCAACAAGTTGAAGGGCAAAAG
>JAVCKT010098718.1:0-10503 GCA_032273925.1 Rhynchotus rufescens | reverse complement strand
GATGAGAAAGGTGGGAAAGGGCCAGCATGGCAGTCAAAGAGGAGGTTACAAGGAAAAGGGAAAGGATCTTTGCAGCAGGAATTAGAATTGATGTGTGCAGGAGACGTTTTGTTTGTCAGAGGCAGAGGAAAGGGTGTTGTGAGAGGCCATGTGAAGCTCAGCTGCATGAATGGAGGGGAAAGGCTGTACTTTGTGTTATGCAGGAAGAGTCTGCAAGGCTTCAGCATAGCCTGAAAGTAATTGAAGGATACCCTATGGACTCCGTTATGCACAAGGTCAGATATTGATAATCGCTGTTCTTCCTTCTGAGTTTAGCATCTATAAATCTGTGAAACAGGAAATTTAAACTGTAGTAGGAGCTTGTTAACCATCAGAGCTGAGTCCTTAGAGCATCACATTGAAAGCCCTGAGTGTCCTGAGATATTGGTCTTTAATACAGGAATTTAGGTGTATAGGAAATCTATTTCATGTGATGTTTTTAGGTTCATTTCACCTACCTGCTTTTACAGGCAATGGCTATCCAGAAAGCTCTAATAAAATATTTAAAACCGCTAAATATCCCTAAAAGAGTGTTTTCATAGCATATGCTGCATAAACAAACTAGATGCTGATGGGCTGTAAGGTACAAACTTCATTGCTTTGATAGCTGCACACATTTCATGGCCAGAAGGCAACACCACGCTGATTTCCTCTGCCCTGCTGCATAATGCAAACCGTGGAGCTTCGCCCAGTAATTCCCACACCAATAGCTAGAACCTGAACTGCATCACGTAGAAAGACATTCAAACTTAATTTAATGATCTTTTGGGGTAATGGAGAATCTACCATCTCCCATGTCAGCTTCTCCAGTGGTTAATTACCAAGCTATTAAGGAAAAAATGTGCCTCATTTCTGACTTGATTTATTTTCTCTGGCTTTGGTCTTCCTGGCTTCTATGTCTCCGTCTGTTAGATTAAATAATCCTCTAATATTGAATTCCTCCTCCATGTATAGATACTTTAGATCTTGATCAAGTCATCTCCTATACTCCTCTTTGATAACATAAATGGATTATGCTCCTTTGCATTACTGCAAGACATGCTTTCTGTCAGTCTTATAGCCCTTCTCCCAAAGTTTCTCAGTTTTCCAACGTGATTTTTAAGTGTTGACAACTGAATTGGACTATTTTTGTCTCATTAATGTCAGGTATAGAGCTAATAAGTCTTTCCTACCACTCAATATTCCCATTTATACATCCAGGGTCACATTAGCCCCTTAAGCAATAGCCTCACATAGGGAACTTATATTCAATTGTTTATCCATCATGGCCTCAAAAATAAATAGCCAAGAACAGCTTCCTGAATATTCCCTTTACAAAAACTCCCATGGGATGAGATGACTCCTCATTTGCAATTCTGCTTTGAGACCCGTCATTTAACTGGCTTGTAATCCATTTAAAATGGGCCATATTGATTTTTTTGCAGCACTACCATTCAAAACAAAACAAATGGCAGCACGTAAGACCTAGAATCTTTCAGTGCTTTCCAAAGGCCTATTTTCATGGATATGGATGGCCACGTTTTCCATTTCATCGGGTGCCTTTGGGAAGCCCAGTCTTTTCATGAAGCCAGCAGTGAGTGACAGGTAGATCTCAGGCAGCTCTGCCCTTGGCAGCGAGCAAGGGAGCATGACAGGCACCTCAGCTTCTGTTTATGGTGGGTTGTTTCCTTACATCTATGACAGGAAAACAAAACAAAATGAAAAACCAGAATGCTGGGCATGAGCTCTAAAGAAAAAAGAGTAGGTTAAAACTGGCTTAAAGGTTGCATTTTCAGAGGTGATAGAGCAATTATGTTTGCAGTTGGACACTAGTGTCTCCTGATGGCATTTAGAGAATATGGAGACTATATCCTATACCCAAGGCAGTTCAAAAGAGCGACCTGTGGAACTGTGTCAGTTTGCAAGCCCAATATAAATGTCCTGCTGCTAGTGCTTGACACCATATTGTTTTTATAGGAGCTTTAATTCAAGCGGAATAGGAAGCAGTGAGTTACTCAAGAAAGAGGCTGAAGGCAAAGGATGGTATTGGTTCAAAGTCTTTGGCTAGCATTCCAGACACTCTCACTTTTCCTATTTATTCCATTGATCCTCATGGGATTAGTAGGATATTGTCAATGGAGTCTGTATTTTGAAATCAAGATGCAACCATTTGCAGAACTAATCATATAAAGAAGGAGAGGAAGCATGAGGGAAACCCAATTCCCCTACCCATCACTGTGCAGTGCAGGGAAGGGGAGGGAGGAGAGAAGTTACCTTCATGAGATAAAATTAAGTGGTTGCTGTCACCAGGTGGGATTAGGCACTTGGAGTCCCTAAGCTTTCCCAATTGCTCAAGTTTCTGACAAAATTTTTCTTCCCAAAGGATGCCAAATCGTGAAGGGCGTGTACAAAAACACTTAGAATATCCTTCATGCTCTGAGCTCAGTTGTAACCAGAGGCAGAAATAGCCCTGTTTTCCCCCAAAGCGCCACCATGCCCAGCTACAACAGCGACCAGCAGGGGCTCGTGTGGCCTTCCTGTGCGTGGCAGCATTTCCACTGTGTGAGCACTTACAGCTGCGCCTTTCATACGGGACAAATTTTGCAGTTAAATAAAGCTGTTAAAATGAGCTAACAGGCTTAGTACAATGGTTCCCACTATTTTCCATAAAGCCGTTTGCCTCCCACGCAGCCGGCGCCTCCTTCCCGTTGAGCAGCCCGGGGCGCCGCGCTGCCCCTCGGGCTCCGTGCGAGCTGCGCTCGCCCCACAGCTCGCTGCAAGTGCCAGAGCAGAGCGCTCAAGCCAGGACCCATTACGTGCCCTCAAGTGTTTCTTTTCTCTGCAGTAAAATTCCCGAGTAAGGGAAGAGCATTTTTTTCCAGCCAGGCCTCTGTGGAGGCTGTGAAGGCTGAGGGTGACCATGTTCCCCACTAAACCTGCCCCCTGCAAAAGATGCCTAAAGCTTTCAAGGCTGTGTCCAACTGGCCATAAAAAAATGATTCTTTGCAGTATATGAACTCAAAAGAGGTTTGTTTTATTCTGTTTTCAGCCCCCTGCAAGCATTCCTACCTCCTCTAATCCCCAGGTCCAGGAAAGAGCTGCTGGAAACCTGGAGATGGTGACGCTCTGAAGCGTGACCTTCCCCGTGTGCATTAGCTCCAACTCCACAGACCCTCTGTGCTCTTCCTGATTGCGTGGGTTTGGGCTTATAATGCAGGAACTGGACTCCTGCTAGGCCTCACACTGGGGTAATCTGGGGTGAGACATCCATGGTGCACGTGGGGAGAGTCTGCAGCGTCCCGCGGGAAGCAGCCTGCCCGTTCCTGCTGGGACCGTTCCCAGCTGCCAGCCAGGCTCTGCCTGGACCCACCAGCAGCAGTGGCTGTGTCCCAGTTTCTCTGCTGACAGCCTGATGTATTGACTCAAATGCGCCAGAGCATGTCTGGAATTACTCACAGCTACATAGTGGTAGGTTTTACCTCTAAGAAGTAAAAAAAAGAAGAGCTGAATCAGTTCCATTAGGAATGTGAAGTGATGATAATTAAGAAAGGAAGCTCTTTGCTTTCCTTTCTTACCTGCATAAAAATTGGCCTGTAAGAGATTTCTGTCCATCCTCCTGCCCTAACCCCGGAGCAGCTGTCCCTGCGTGATTTCTGGTGACAAGGGGGTGTATAAAGGTACAAACCTCAGACTAACTGTGTCTAGACTATGCAAAACCTCACCCATACCACAGCTCTGGAATGTCATGACTTGTACTCAGACTCTGAGAGATGAGCACGAGACCGAAAGTCAGATAAGTATGAGCTGTGGATGGTAACTCCTTGTTTGCCAGATCAAGTGTATTTCTTCTGTACTAAGGCACCTGATGGGCTCAGATTAATCCCACCTGCAACACAGTCTTGGCAGTCGCAGCTTCTTGGAAGACCTACCATTTCTCCATTCAGCTTAAAGGTTTAACCTTGACAGGTAAATATAGTTCCCAATTTACAGATAAGCAGGTAGGACATGAAGAGATGAAGGGCAGGAACTCATCTGATGCAGAGTCTATCGATGGTGGAGTTGAGCGTATCACTTATGTATTCCAGCTTTGTACCTTATTCACTGAAAAAGGACTCGCCTTTAGCACAGCTGTGCCCAGCTGAGAAGGTCTCAGGTCAGGACATTGAGCTGACCATCGAGCTGCAAGACCCTGGCCTGGACCATGCAACAGCTGCAAGGGGTAAGGCAAGAACCAACGAGCATGGGCAATGAGCATGGGCTGTGATATAAAATCGTGTGGGTTGCATCAAGGACCAATTGGCCACTGAAAGAAAAACAAGCAACTAACCAAATTGCATGGCCACTAATGAATGATAAACTTCCAGCTAAGAAGCTGCAGTGCCTTCAGTGAGATTTATAATCCAAATCCTGTACGAGCTGACATGGAAATTCCTTGTTCCAAAGCATTAGTGGCTACTTTCTGGGTCTCCAGGGAGGAGTATTTCATTACCATTGTAGCTGCTGTTTCATTATAAAGCAGATCTGATTTAGGTGACATATTTATAATGGAAATAATCTAAGTACACGTCATTCATAGCACTAATAATACAGCCTTCTGTCGCTATGGTGAAAAGAACAAATGACACGGAAACTGCTATCTTTACTTTTACGGCCGCAGTTTCCAATGGTCTGAGATGTAAACATGCACAGATTCAAGCCACAACAGACCTTTTCCTGCGAATATTTTCTTCCCACTAACAAAGTTTATGGAGTAGAAAGCTTTTTTAAAGGTGTAAGCAGAATTTAGCCAATTGCAACCCAATCAGGAAATGTTACAATAAAAAAACACCATTTATGATATTTAAGTGACAATTTACTTTGGCTTTCTGTCGGTTATACTGCACGCTATATAATTTCATTCTATTATTTTGTTTTAAGCCTCATATTTTGTGTTTGACCAAAACATGTCAACAATTGCCACCTTATAAATGCAAGAATATTCAGAATTATGGCTGAAAATAATATAAAGACTATATATACAGGAGAAGGCTGGAATTTCAGCATTAATGTTTCTGAAAACTACCTTATCCACTGACTTCTAAATTACTCTCAAGGCGTAAGTGCTGAGCTAGGAGAAAGGGGGTTGAAATGACATGCACCATAAACTGCACCTGCTGGGTTTGTGGTTTGGTCCCCTTAGAAGATGCTTGGATGCCCACAAGGGCAATCCTTCAGCTCTTGTGAAATAAAGGCAATGGGAAAAAAAAGAATATTTCATGGTATTTTGCTGAGTCCGCTTGCAGTCGCACTCTGCTAATCCCAGAGTAACTCCAGCAAAGTCAGTGGCACCGCTGTGGATTTACACCCAAACGTTGCAGAGAATCCTAGAATCATTGCAGTTGGCAAAGACCTTCAAGATCATCCATCCAACTGCAAACCCTTCGACATCAGAGCAGAGCAGGGCCCTGGCACCCCTGGATGCACCTGGAGCTACGTGAAGTGACGCAGGGCGAACTACCCGACCCAAAGACTCGCAGCCAGGGAGGGAAAGGGCAGCTCACGGAAAGGATGGGAACAAACCCTCCCGCATCCCGCGGAAAGGATGGGAAGGAATCCTCCAGATGAGCCCAAGGCAGAGCACGAGGGCACTTGGCGTGTCGCGGGACACGTCTGGTGTGGATGTGCGCCCAGGTTTCCTCTCGCTCAGAGCAGTTTGGGATGGGGCGCACAGGTCCCAGCGACGTGCGATGCCCATAGCGGGTCCCACGTACCCGTGCAGGCAGCGCGGGGACCTTCCTGGCATCAAACAAAACACTCTTTTTTTTTTTTCCTGTATCATAAAAATTCCATGTTTTAATACGTCGCCATGCACAAATGAGGTCAAACAATGCAGAGTACAAAATTGTCAAATATACAAAATGATAAAGCAGATATCCAAAGCTTCCAGAGATCATGCCCAAAGATACCAAAAACTTGATATTGATTTTTATTTAATTGTTTAAAAGAATTCCTCCCTCCCACCCTGGTTTTATTTTTTTTCTTTATTTTTGAAAACAGAAGGAATTTAAGAGTAACTATAAAAACTGTAGGGTGGAATTAACAGTGACGGCCACTTAGTACACAGAAAGTTAGATTGCATGATAATTTCTGTGTTTTGGGAAAAGAAGAACTGCTGTGCAGATGAACACCTTGCTTGCCTGGGGAAATACAGTGCACATCAACCCAAAAGGCACACGGTTTTGTTATGCCACCTCATTTGGCTCTGTGCTGAAAAAGTTCCGTCACAGACACACTGGGAACAACTGTGAGTCACTTTTTTAACAACTTGAGTGCTGGCATTTTCCCTTGTTTTCAACCAAGTGAACATTAAAAGGAGAACAGAGACTTGGATGATTTCCTTGGTGAACACAAGCAAGACCCGACCCAAAGGAAGCAATGCTGGTGCCCGTCTCTGGACACAGAGGAGGCCCTTCCGATCATGCAGCGCTGCAGGCCGGGGAATCGCTCTCCATTATCCCTGCTGTGGTTTTCTTGAATCAGGGAAGCAAATTTTCCAAGGAACTTACTCCTGTCTACCCTTCTGTTCCTGCTACTTGGGTACTACAACTGCAGCCCATAGCCTAACACTGCACATTGGGCAACCTGTGGAGAGCACTCGGATGTGGCTTCAATTCCAGCTATAAATTAGCTGCTCTTCTCAAGGCTGGGTTCAATCAAGCTTGGATTCAGCTCCCAAGGTGCGAGGAACACTTGTCTGGAGGCCCTTCGCTGGCTTAAGGCTGATCCTACAGTCAGACAGCAGCACTGTGTGGTGCAGGGCCTAAGGCTGAGCTCGCATCACAGCTCAGCACGGCCCAGGGCTCTGGTTTATCTTGGTCCGTGGAGCTGAGCTTACTGGGAAAAGGACGAGACACGAGTCTCATGCTTCGTTTGGAAGAGAAAGCATTTCTGTGGTTTCCCTTGTGCACTGGAAACTGCGTAATCTCTCCTCTACCCTTCTCAGGAGAAGAACAGGGAAAGGCCCCTTGCATATGAGAATTGAGTATGAGACAGAAAGAGGACGCCAAACGTTTCTCCATTTGGGCTAGTCTTGAGACCAGGGCCTGGTTCAGTAGGAAGAACATCTGTCTGGATGTAAAACCAGGCTCACCAAAACCAAAGCAGATAAAAAAAAAAAAAAACCCATGGCAGCTGATGGGGCAGATTGATTTTTCCTCTGCACATCTTTTTATTGCTTGCATGCAGCGTTGCAGCAATATTGATCTCCCTATTTAAAAAAAGCCCAAACTGTGCATCAGTATTTAATTTGGTCACTTATGATAATAAATAGATGAATTCAAAGCAAGTGCTTAATAGAAGTAATATGATTAGAGATGTAACAATAGCTACAGAGGATATTTTTTCTTCTGAAAAAAAGAAATATTTAGATATATTTGGAATTACATCAGAAAGGAGCTTTTCATCTCATTCTCAGACTAAGCCTCGCTGTGTTACAATAATGCCTGCAATCCTGCTTCCGTGGAAGAACCAGACGTGACACTGTCAGCTGCAGGATCAGCTGCCTCCTCTGGCCACGCGGTGACTTTGGAAGAGGGAGGCCACCTGTAAGCGACCATGAACACATGCTGGTGTCGACCTACACTTTATGTGACAGGCATCTCCTACGTGCCCATGTTCTTTAAATACTTATTCGCACATAGACTCTTTTTCTCGGGATTTCACACTGGATTAGAGCAGGAATCCAAGAAAATCTTTATCTTTTTAGCTATATTTGTAGCTAACTCCTTCTTGTTTCAGGTTTTTGGATACTGATTCAAAACCAATTTGCAGTGAGTTTTGTAGTTTCTCTTGTCTGAGTGCCCTGTTTACTCCTTAAAACCAACATCCTCTTTTGTGTTCTGCTTCTCAGCAGCCAGCAGAGCTATGAGCCAGGCAAGGCGGCTGGCGCTTGCCTGGCACCTCCCAACTGCAGCCTTGGAAATGCTTATTTCCAAAAAGTGTCATTCAAAATGGGCCCAGTTGGGCAAAAGCCCAGGCTGGGGAGGAGTCCATATTGCTTAGGGCAGCGCCATAGAACTCCTTCCCGTCCAGGCTGCGTCTGCCTTGGAGACAAGGAGCTCAGCAGCAAAGCAAGAGAATTCAGTTCTCAGGCAGCACTGCAGTTTTGCTCTCAGTTGATGACAAGGAAAACCCATTTCTTGCCTGCAAAATGCTTCCTCCTTAATTAAGAGGCAAGCCAAACATTCTTGCTGTTTGCTCAGCCTCCATTCTCACTTGACTTGCATTTGAGTGCAAGACTTGGTCCCAGCTGTTATGGAAGACTACAGGGGTCAGAGGGGTTTTCTCATCCTTCCTTGCCCACTTCTGCTCCCTTCAAGCACATGCATGAAAACCTTGCAACTGTGACCAGACCTGCCCATGTTTGTATCAGAGGCTTGCAGGTGCAGTTCTGTTAATATAAGCTCTCCATTTGAATTAAGGTGACTTGTGTGAAAAAAAAATGGATCTAGGTTGCCCTTCCTTTCTGTCACAATGGAAACTCTTAAGAGATTTTTAATTCCAGAACTTTACTTCTGATCATCCCATCTGATCTCTTGCACAAACAGACACCTAAGAACCTATCTCAGTCATTCTGCAACAAGCCCAAACTTCTGCTTGAGGTAGAGGTTATCGACTTAGAAAAATATTCTGCCTACACCTTACAACTTTATGTGATGGAGCACAGGCGAGGCAACTAAGCTGTCTCCATGGGTAATCATCCCTTCTGTTGAACTTAATTGCACTTAATTTCCAGCCTGAAATCAGTTGTCAACCAGTGCAGCTCATCATTCCCTTTTCCTCCAAACAAAAGAGCGACCTGCCTGCAGACACCTCTTCCCCATGCAGGTAGTGGATTGCAAGGCCAGGCTCTGCACAAGTCACCTCTTCAAATCCTCTGTTAATTAGCAGCTTGAGTTTCATTAGTCCGAGCTTCACTGCAATATTAGCTTTTTTCCTGCCCTTCAAACAATAGTCTCCACAGTTCCAGAGGATCCCTTCGCAACAGGGGCACCCACTGTCCTGCACACAGCATCACCTCTGCTGCCCACTCGGGATCTTCCCAAAGGCTGCCCTGAAGATCCCACTTTCCCAGCTGGCAAGGGCATCAGCAGGGCTGATGACGCAGGGATTATTTATAAGAACAGCAGATCTTTGCAGCCACCACATGCTAGACATCCTCCCCAGTCTTCCAAGGGGGAATTGCACTCGTCTTCCTTGGATTCTGGAGTTTGGAAAACTCCAGCTTACCCTGCACTACTGACCTGCTCCATGACATTATTTACCAAGCACCGATTTTTGGCATCTATGGATGTTGCCAACAATCAGTTTGTATTTACTTGGAAGGAATATTGAAAATAGAGCATACCTTATGAGGAGCTCATTAGAAATATCCTCATTGATGGCAATTTTGTAATTACTGCTCTTTTTTTGTGATATCTCATGTAATCAGCTTTAAGCTACTTAGTATGGGCTCTATTGATTTTGCATAGTGCTATTTTCTGCTTTATCAGGATCAAATGATCAATAGAAGACTGAGTATAGGATGTCATCAGAGTTTCTTTTATCAACAAGCCTTTGATATCCCCCCAAAATGATAGCAAGTCTTTTGACACATCTCTATAAAAATCATTTGGAGGGTCCTATCAATTTTTAATTGCTTTAACGATTGTGTCATATCAACCTTCCCATGATTTTGCCTATGACTGATAGGAAGCTAATGAGGCCATAGTTTTCTGGGTCAGGTCACTCATTCGTTTTAGTTATTGGCATTTTTTTTTTGTCATTTGAAGCTTCTTTCATGTTTCTCAGTTCTGAGCAATCCTTGGCAAGCTTTCCTACACTCCGGGATTCAGTTATTTGGCTTTGCAAATTAAAAAAAAATATATATTTGGGTAGTTGCTGTTTCATATTACCCACAATTACTGATGCAGTAGAGGAATTACATTTTATGTGCAATCTGACTCCCTCATGCTACTGCTTTCAAAAACAAAACAAGAATATTTGGTGATTACTCCTCTTTTTCATGCACTATGAGTAATGACTGTGCTAGGCCTGTCTAACACCAGACTTAGCTCTGCTACGACTGTATTTATTAGGGTATATTAAAAAACTATTAACCATAACCTACTGGCCATTGAATTTCCACACATTTATTTGTTTTTTTTTTTCATTAAATGTTTATTTTCTTTAATTGCTGCCTAATCACCTAACCATTACATTAGTGGAAGGCTTTTTGCACTGCAGCTATCTTTGCTAAAGTTGCAGGTAATGCTGGTAGTACTTTCCCCCCATTAATTTTAATTTTACCAGAGTTCCTCTTCTTTTTAAATTAAAATCTTATTGACCACAGCCTATATATACTAGGGTCAACTATAGTAAAATCTTGTAGCAGGGGCTTTCACGGAGAAATCTGCCTGCAAAGATGTTACTTGTTAAGAGAGGACTGGGGTGAAAAATGCAGGATTT
>JAVCKT010098717.1:0-10503 GCA_032273925.1 Rhynchotus rufescens | reverse complement strand
TCAGGAGGGGACACTGACCACGCGTGGAACAGAGCAAGGCCCCGCGCCGGCCCAGGCCGCTTCCTGGGCCCGGGCTCCTCCGGGATGTGAAGGAAAGAAAGAACCTCAAATGAAACAGGAAAAGCCTACCTAGCTGAAAATATTGTTGGAAGCCACACGACGTTGAAGGGTTTTGAAGCAGCGTTGAGCAGTAGCTTATTGTCTTTGTTTATCCTCGCTGCTGTTTCAGGAATGAGCTGCGCTGTCATCAGGAATGGCTTGATATAATGGATTTTGCCTTGGGATAGGAGGATGGATTAGATTAGAGCTGCCAAGCTGTGCGGCCCAGTTACTGTTGAGAAGACATCAGGGCATCATCCTGGGAGATGGCTGGCTGGGTTTTGGATTTGGTTTCTGAAAACAACCAAAAAAGGCCCGCGTGTGTGTTTGCATTGCTACTGGTGGAAGCAAAAATCAGGAAAAAAGGTTGGCAAATAAAAATAACAACTTGAAGGATACTCAGTTTTGTTTGTTTTACTATAAATCCTGAGGACAACACAGGGATAAGTGACAGGCGGATAGGCTTCCTTTCCCTTGTTCCTTCCTGCAGAAAATGTTGTAGGAATTTTTGATTCAGAAATGGAAAAAATCTCAAAGTCCTTCGTGGCATTATTTTCTTTAAGTCTTTGACCATATTCACAGAGCTGATTACTTCTACACCCCAAAAGCAGTTGCGTACAAGTTAGCTTGTTGTGACCACATTGTAATGATAGATGATTTTAAAGCAGTTTCTTTCTTGGAGTGTATATTTTGCTTTATCTTCTTCATTAAATTTTCTTAAGGAGGAAAAAAAAAGCAACATATTGATCTCTTAAGTAGACTATATTGCATTCTGCCAGGAAGAAATGTAATAGAAGTGTCAGCTTGATTTGCATTTTCCTCTCTTTTTTTTTTTAATACAATAGGAACTCTTTCCTCGAAGGCTGAAATACATTTAGCTATTTTTTGAATGCTACTTTCCATAATAAAAGAAACATTTTTTGAATGTGTAGTATTTTTGTGAACACTTTGTATGCACAAATGAAATGGCTGAACAAGAATATTCTTTTTTTTACAGTGCTAAACACATTGACAATCCAGATAGAAAAAACGTCTAATAGAGATCTTCCTGTGGGACAGCCTAGGCTAAGCATAGAGGAATTTTTTCTTTTGTTATATCAAGCTTTTCACAATTTTAGCAATGCAATAAATTCTAATGAAAGGCAAAGCATGTTTTAGCAGAAGAAGTTCAAGGTGAAGGCAAGGATTCTAATTCTCTCTGAGGTGTTAGCACTTAGCAGGTGTATCATTCTACCGTGTATTTGGTCTGTTTGTAACTTGTTTTTTTATTTTTATATGCTTGTTTTTCAGGCAGCAGCACCTGTCCAAAGGTACTAGTAGCGTCTCAGTCCTGTCCAGCGAGTGCCACAGCCAGGCTCATTGAGCAGAGCGTGCACCATGAAGCGGCTCAGGGAATAAATGGCAGCGTGCCAGTCAAACAGTCCCCACGTACAGCTTCAAGTCCAAAGCCACAAGGTAAATAGTCTCCAGTGCATCAGTCATGTTGAGTGGCTCTTCTGCTCATCCTTCAAGGCAATTGCTAAAGCAAGGTAGAGCACCTTGAAAGAACTGTACTTCTCAGAGGGAAAAGGTAAAAGATAAGTAGCTTTCTCACCTATGGGTTAACAATATTTATCTAAATCTCAAACCATCTTTTTGTGTGGGCTGCCAAAGTGGGACAGAAGCACAAGTCAAGGAAAACATGTGTTTGTCCATCCAAGAACCTGCTGTTTGGAATAAATAGCATCTTTGCTCATCTCAAAAACAAAAAAGAGAAAGTTTTGAAGACTAATATCATCATCCTAGTCAGTAATGTAGATTATGAGACATACTGGTGATACGATAGAAACTAGAATCACTGCTGTCTGTAGTGAATTAAATGATCTGTATATCAACCCATGGAAAGTTGCATCCTAAAGAATTTTGCATTACTGTTGAATTCATCTTAGAATTAAGGGGGAAAGAAAATTGTTTGGTGCCAAGAAAGCTTAGTTTACTCAGGGTTCGTAAGAGCAAAATGAAGCTTTTTTGTTGTGTTTTGTTTTTCTAGAAGTTCTGGTAAAACATCATAATTTAGTGAACCATATTGGCAGCCATAAATGCACAGTGCTCGTCTGAGTGGCCTTTGTGTACTAGTTTCTGCAACTCATCTCAGAAGCTAAATTAACAAGAGAACAAATGTTGCTCCTAAGAAAAATATTTTAGAAATCTGTTAATGGATAAATATAAATTTAAAATCAATATAAATATTTAAACTTTTAAAAATCAAAAAAAAAAAAAAAAAAAAGCCCACTAATTGTAATTATAGCTATTAGTTAAATTAGGAGTTGGATAATGTTGGGAATTACCCATTCAAGTAGCTATGCAGCTGCTCTTGCTCTTTCCTAGCCATGACTTCTATGTTTATCTCAAAAGGGCTTGCTCCAAAAAATGGCATAGCTAGGAATAATGTTGTAGTCTAAGAAATGCAGCTGTGCAAATTGCGAGCAATAACACCGTTCTAAATAGTATTTTGTGTGTGCTCTGTTAATGAGCCTGCCTGGGTCTTTCTGCAGCTATTCCTTTTAAATACACATGTCAAAGTTATAAAGTATATTTTTGACTCTCTTTTTCAAAGGAAGCAAAGCAAAATAGAATGAATGAGTGTTTGAGAGTCCAAATGATCCCGGTGAAATGAATTGCTTTATTTTATTGATTTAAACTTGGATGCTAACCTTTTTTTAGCAACTTTTGGTGTAGAGAACAATTTCTGTCTTGTATCAGTAGGATGTTTTCTTTCTCAAATTGTTGCTCTAGACATACGAGTACCAGAAGTCTTTTGGTAATGAAAGCAAGTTGAAAAAATGAATTGCAATGCCAGTGGGTTTGGTTGTTAATGAATTAACTACAAATTGAGCTTCATCTAATTTACCAAAATGCATACAAATCAAATCAAGAAATACGAAGTGGTGTAAATCTATTTTTAGTAATCTTGCTTTAAAATACAATTAAAAGTATTCAAAATCTTGCACTTGAAAGTGAACCATGGGCCTGTTTTGTTCTGTGCTTAGTCTCAGAGAAATAACTCAGATTTTTGGAACCTAATCACTCAGGACAGCCAGATGAAGTGAATGATCTGCAGCACCCAATATAAAATCTTTCCTTTCAATTTCATTTTTCTCCTGGCATTTTGAGGTGGAAACAAACTGTCTGTCTGATGCACTGAAAGTAAAAGAGTGAGGTTTTGTTCCCCTGTAACAATTTAGCAATTCCTGTGTCAGAATTGTGTGCCTAGTGTGGTTTGATTCACAAAAGTCTTTGCAGTTGTGGAGCAAAGCCTGAGACTGCCTGCAAGCCAGCGGGGGAGGCGAGCAGGGCAGCCTGGCCCGCAGAGAAAGCGGGCGCTCACAGGCCACAGCAGCTGTGGGAGACAGGGCTTTGCCTTTGTGTTAGTGCAGCGTGTGCTCCAGCAAAGTGGGGTAATCCATGTTGGAGGCGCTTGCTGGAAACCGCGGAATTCACTAATGAGTTGCAAATCACGTGGGATGCTCAAGAGATGGAGCAAATTGTTAGATAAATGGGAATTTGTGCTTACCTACAAATATCCAGGCGGTGATCTGCGCCTAGCACTGACAAAATGCATGCAGAATGATATGAAAAAAAATAGTTTTTTTAAATTTTAATTTGTATTTATTATTTTTTAGGTTCTGCTTCTCCCTGTCCTTTCAACTAACTGTTTCATGAGTTTTATATAATACTTGCTTACTAAATCCGAGGCATTGAAGTTAGCTAAGTGCTGGCAGTGGACTAGGTAACTGGTACACATATAGAGCACAGACCCTGGCTGTGTTTGGCCCTAGGGCCAAACATCGCATTCTGGGATGAAACTTCGCTATTTTGAGGAAGCACTGAAATTTCAACATATTTACGCTTCTAGAAAAATAGTGCCATGGAAACCTTCAGAAGTTTTCTTTAAAAAGCGCTTCCCTTCATTAAAATAGCCAACCAGATTTCTTACCAGTGCGTCCGGCTTGCCCCTACTGCCTGGTTGCTCACTTGGATGTCCCCAGTGAGCGCCCAGGACTGCCTGTGGAGCTTCTCGCAAGGAGGAGACGTCCTTGCCCGTGTTGGAGGTGACGTCCCACCCTGGGCCGGGCTTCAGGCAGTGCTGCTGCGAGCTGGCCCCGCTCCGAGCAGCTGCAGCTGAACACTGCAGCAGCAGCCAGCAGCCCGTCCTCCTCTTCTGCTGGCTGCAGGGTGGTGGGTGACTTGGTAGGTGGCCAGTGGCTTGGCCCTAGAGATGCTGAAAGGCTTCTGCAAAGGTCTGGGGTGCTGACTGTGCTCTGCCTAGTGAAGTGAGACTCCTGCGTTTGAAACCGAGTTGAACTAAAACTGAGGGTTGTTTCTAGCTTCTCTCCTCTCTCTCCAACTGTGTGGTACTCTAAGAAACCGACAGCAATGTCTCTTTTACCAAGACTCCTAAAGCCCAGGCATCATCTTCAGAAAGGAGAGGGATGAGAGAACAAAGCACGCTTGATAATTATTGGTGTTATCTCTAGATTTATTATTGAAGGGTACTTGTTTTGATGTGGAAACATGGAAAAATTCCTTTAAAAGATGAGAGAAAATGACTTTTTCTCCTTTTGCTGAGTCCAGCTTACGTGTTATTTTGTATGGTTTTTGCTAGTGTAAATCTTTGGTATCTGTCCAGGTTGGCTCATTTGATCTTTCTGAGGGTGATGGAGCATGCAGGGAGATGATGAAGGATGACTCAGGCAAAGGAGCTTTAGTTGCTGACTGCAGGAGCTTTTATATTTTCGCTGAATCAAAATGCAGCAGAAATGTTACCAGCAGGAGCTCAATGGCTGGAGGGAGGAATTGATTCATTAAACTTCAAGTGATAAAAGAAAGACCTTTGCTAATCTGCCTTGCACTCAGTGGTTGTTGCACCTGTGTTATTCCTTTGTAGCAGTATCTCCAATTTTCTTATGATTGCACAAAGTTGGATGCACAGCCACAGGCTAGAGCTTAAATTCTGACTGTACTGTTTTTATGGTATAGAAACAAGAGTATTTATGGAGTGGAGTATTGAACAGAGCGCGGTAACATGCAGTATGTAACAATGGCCCAGTCTTCTCATTTTTATTTTAAGAAGTTTGCTGTGTGCACATCAAAAAAAAAAAAAAACAAATAATCTGATTAAAATGAAACATTTTAGCAGTACACTGAGGGAAGAAATAATGGCATTTGTTTTCCATAATCCCTGTTAACAAGGCTGACCTTGCAGGAGGGTTTGCAGGCTCTTTTATGCAGGCAGTTCTTTGCTTTTCCTGGATCTCGTGACTGCCCTTTTCCCACTGTGCTGTTTCTAAGGCTTCTGGTAGCCAGGAGAGCACCTGATTAGGGGAAAAGCTGCCTGAGATGGTAATGAAATGAATTAGTGGTGGTGGCCTGGTGCAGCTGTTTGGTTGTGGTTCTCACTTGCAGACGCTGCAGAGATTTTGGACACGTTGGAGTTGTCCAGCGTGGCAGTTTCCTGGTGCTGCTGCTTGCCCTGCTGGAAGGCAGCTCTGGCCCTTCTTATTTCCTTCTTTCTTTAAACCACTGCAAAAGGGCGACAGCTCCACAGAATGTCCTAGATTTGCTCTTTCTCCCACAAGGCTCCAATATAAACAGCTCCTAGCTAAGTATTTTGCTTTATCAGCAGACATTAGCTCCCTCCAGCTCAGGAGTTTTACTGTAGCCTTGTGCGGATGTGAACTTCTCATGACATGCACAAAGGAGAGCTCACCGGGCCCTGCGTTACAGAGTGTTTCTGTAAGCTGCCCTAACCATAGAATCACAGAATCCTTAAGGTTGGAAGGGATCTCTAGAGACTATCCAGTCCAACCCCCCTGCACACACAGGGCTCAGGGCTGAATCCAAGTGGATTTTGAAGATGTCCAGAGAAGGAACTCCACAACCTCTCTGGGCAGCCTGTTCCAGGGCTCTGTCACCCTCACTGTTAAGAAATTTTTCTTTAAGTTCCTGTCGAACTTTTGGTGCTTCGTTTTGTAGCCCTCTCCTCTAGTCCTGTCAGTGGCCACCACTGAAAAGAGGCCGGCCCCATCTACCTCACTGCCTCCCTTGAGGTATTTATAGACACTGATCAGGTCCCCCCTCAGCCTTTTCTTCTCCAGGCTGAACAGGCCCAGCTCCCTCAGCCTTTCCTCATAGGGCAGATGTTCCAGGCCCCTGATCATCCTGGTAGCCCTGCGCTGGACTCTCTCCAGCAGCTCCACATCCCTCTTGTACTGGGGAGAAATCAATGTTTTCTATTTTTAAGGCATGTAGCATCATGCACTGGCAATATTGGCTTCTCCAGTAGCCTAATACGGGTCTCCATCAGAGATGGGAGGAAAGGGGAGGTTTCTATTTCCCCATGTGTCAGTGCTTAATTTCCTGTTGAAAATGCCAAAATACAGTGCCAGCTAAAGAACAGGCCTAACTATCACTATGTATGGTACACAGCACTGCTACCTCCAGCTTGTGATCACCTTTAGGCATTTTTATCTTGAATAAGCATCAGCTGTGCAGGTACCTGTGAGTATAAGAAAGTGTAGTTTCCTGAGATAATGCTGAAGCCACAAGCTCTGAGTGTGGAAGCAATATATGCTGATCCACAGATTAATGTGGATCTGTGCCACAGATGATTTGCTCTGCTGAGAAACACCCGTTGTACAGACACGTCTACAACTTGAGGCTCCAGCCACTACCTTCATGCAACATTACCATGTCACAGAAATGAGCTTGTTCATCGTTATCTGAGGTATCTGTAAAATGGAACTGCTTGGTACAACATGCAGACAGCCTTTGACAGCACCCTATGTCTTTCTCCAGAAAAGGGACTTTGTATTCAGTCCTAAGATGGGCAAATGACACTTCACCATGTGTTATCTTCAGAGAAATTTGCCCTTTGCTTTGGAAAAAGGAGCCATCTATTGATGAAAGTTTTTCAATTCATGATCTAATCACATAGAAAATCTTCTGTGTGATCTCTAGATGGGACATTTTTACTTAAGCCTAGAAATAAACAATCAAAAGTCAATGATTGTGGATTTGGAAAAATAAAAGTGTTTTCTAATCCAATGAGCTCATATCCTTTGAAGGCCTCTTCATCTTCATTTATACTTCTTCTGTACAGGGTATCAGCTGCCAAAGACAAGATCAGACTGTCACTGGAACCAAAAAGTAATCTCTAGTTCGATATAATATGCAGTTTCAGTGCTTATACATAGCAACCTTATTTTAGGGCAGAACATCATATAGTATTTGATGCTACTGAAGAGACTCCTTTCCTGTAATTATATAGCATGATTCAGTAGAACTCATAAAAAACTGCCTTTTGCCTTTCACATAGTTGGAATATATGTAAAAAAAAAAAAAACAAAACAAATTAACAAACAATCTCAAAGTGGACGAAAGCTGCTAGTCAAAGCAACACTATAATGGAAGTATAATGATTTTTTTTTCTACACAGTGCAAACAACATTTCAAGATGCTTAAATCCAAATGTTCTCCTTCAGTGCCAGAGTAGATGTTGCAGAACTGGGTGTGTAATCAATTTTCATTGTCCAAGTGGAATGAAAGGCAATGTTAAACATACAGGGTGAATGGGAAGGAGTAATGAGTTTTGCAATGTTTTCAGCTGTAGTTCTCTAAAACAGGACAGTCCAAGTGGCAGCTTGTGAGCAAGAGAAATCACTGCATCCATATCAGTACAGGAGGAGAAAGTGGTCTGGAAGCATAAATATGAGAAAGCAGTTAATTCTGCAAGCTGCCACCGCAGCTTCTGCATAGCTGGTGGAGAAGAACCTGGATGTTTTCTAGACATCCAACCTACAGTAATGAGGGTACAGAAAACTGGCACCATTCATATGTTACATTTATTATTTTTACCTTGATCACATCCTTTTAAGGTCTCTCATGAACTAATAATTTGTTTGTAATCCCCTTGTAGAGCTGAACTGGTGAATTCGAGACCTGTGAGAGTGACACCTGTGAGAAAATCACAGTGAACTCTGCAATCTCTGCAGAGAGGACACAGCATCTTTGCACTCCTGACAATGAATTCAATGAAGTCTTCAAATGAAACTGTTGGAACAGAGCTGCTGTTTTTGGAATTCAGTGGTTGGTTCCCTTTGATACTCACGGTAAGAAGACCAAGTCTCCTGTGTTTAATGATACGGGTTGATAAGCTGAAGAAGTAATAAAAAAGGAACCTTACAACCTCCTAAAATTTTTCTACATATTCAGAATAACTAAATTGCCTTTGTTCAACATTACAAAGATATACATTTAATATCAAATAAATAAAATAAACCTGTATCTTTGCTAATCAAACACAATGACATTTCCTCAATTCCACTCCTCTGTTGATTAAGTGGTTCTGTAATTGTTTTAAAAACACAGCAATGCACATTGCATAAGTACTGCTATTTTTATATAAGTAAGTTAATAAGAACATGTTATTTTTATTCAGACAATAGTTGAGCCAGCCCCTCTAACCTTACCACGGCACCAAAGCAATAAGACGCTCTGTTTAACATCAGAAATTCACCCCTGAATAACAGAAAGTCACTGTAACCAGGGAAACTGAACACTGGCATAGACAGATTTTTATTTAAAGGTAGATGGAGGGGGGATTCGTATGGTTATCATAACATACTGGCTTTTGAACAATACCAGAGCATTGTAACTTCAAGATTTTTCTTATTTTCTTGGCAAGAGAGGATTTTTTCAGATCTGAATGAAATTGTAAGAAGGAAGCATTTTGACGAGGGCAATGCAGAGTTTCTAAATCAAGCAAATCTGTGGTTGATTTTTGCAGATGATGATGGATGACCTGATCTCCATCAAATGCACGTGTGGAGATGGGGCTGTGTTAGTGGCACTGGCTGCCGTGTGACAGTGGGTGGTTATCAACGATGCCTGCAGATAACCCTCGACTAAGATCACGTTACGAGAATACATGGAGGTTCCTGGCTGTCCTGGTGCCCTGCTCTCTCCTTGTCCTTTCCAGGAGATCTCTCTCTGTCAGTGCTCTTTGTTCTCAGAGGTGACAATTTTGCCAAGAGACCCACATGGTCTTGGACCCTCTTCCATATTTCTCCCCAAGAAATTTCCTTCCAGTTGATGGATAACAGCTTAAGATACATATGATTTACTCAGATATAAAACCTTCGCAAGCAGAGAAGCAGAATTTAAAAAAAAAAACCAAATACTGTTTGAATATTCTTTTGTCTTTTTCTTGTCAGACAAAATAGGTGCTTTCAAAGGTATCTGCTAATGTCAGGGCTGGGGAAATGAACTACATCACAGTAGTTTATGGCTTTTGGATAGCTGACCTTTCAAACAACATCTGTTTTCCTACAGCACAGGCTGAACTTGTTTGAGCATCCACAACTTTCCAAGGGTTTGTGGAAGGCATCTGAACCTGACCAAATGGGCCCTATGTGTTTCTTGATAATACATATTTATGAGTGGCTGTCACGGGTTAGTAAAAAACAGGGCTACGTGTTGATCTTGATAGAAGAGAGAACTCCAACATGAATTACTTTGTTCAGTGAGATCCTTCTTGCCTAGCATCTGATATTCAGTAGTTATGAATAAGTCTGTTGCCTAAGCTTCAGTGGAAAGAGAGAAAAAATCTAGAAATCACGGAGTGACAAATCCAGAGACTCTCCTTTTGGAACATCCTTGTGCCAAAAGCTACCCTTTGAGCTACTTGTGGCTGGTCAGCTGGGTAATTTGAGATGCTGTCAGTCTATAACTTAGTAATCCTGTTTATGATTACAATATTTGTGATGACAATGTTTATGCTGGAACTTTTTTGCTTCATCCTCCTTTTTACTAGCTGAGACAATGGCAGTTGAGTCCAGCCATAAACACATGAACATGGTATTTGCATGGGCTCAGTAGACCTTGACTGCAGACAGCAGAAGGGCAAAGGTTTCCTAGATAGAACCAGTTTTCCTAAGCTTCTCTACAAATATTTGAGGATTGAAATTTGCAAAATAAGGATTTCGCAGAACAAGCAGCCAACTGTTTGTGTCAACATTAAAATTTGAGAAAGAGGCACAAGGACAACGGAAGTTTTGGAGGGAGTATAGGGATAAAGAAGCTTGTGGGGTTTTTTTGGCCTCAGTAACCTATATTAATTCTGGGACCAGGCAGGTCAGAAGGAATCTGTTTACAAGGGAAAGACAGACACTCTAGGCTTAAAAATGAAGTCATGAATTACAGATTGGAGACCTTTGACATCTGGATGCCACTGAACTCTCAGGAAATGTTGCCAGCAGGGGCAGGGAGGGGATCCTGCCCCTCTGCTCAGCTCTGGGGAGGCCGCACCTGGAGTATTGGGGGCAGCTCTGGGCTCCCCAGGACAAGAGGGACGTGGAGCTTCTA
>JAVCKT010098716.1:0-10504 GCA_032273925.1 Rhynchotus rufescens | reverse complement strand
TCTCTTGTTTCTCAACTCAAGGTAGAACTCTTCAGGTCCCTTCTAACTCGGTTCATTTTCCAATGATTTTAATTTGAATTTGTTCTACTTGCAGTTAAATACAGGTGTTTGGTTCTTACATACTAGCTTTTAACAGGAGACTCAATATTGTGAGAGGGTCACGTATTTGTACATGCTTCTCGTTCAGGAATAGGTTTGGATAGTGCTTTATTCTTGCACTTCCTTATCACTTGGCATCCAATGCAACATATTTTATAGCATTAACTATTCTAGTTTAGTTGCATAAAAGAAACACCAGTTAAAACGATGAATGATTCTTCAGCAAGTATTTAAGTACTGATGATACTCAGATCTCTTCATAGAGACACCCTTCAATATTTTCATTGATAACTCAAGCAAAGATATCAGACATGCCCATTGTTTGCTTAATGCCAGTGTGCACAAAACACTATTACTTGGCAAAAGAAATAATCTTACAGCCTATACTTGAATTTCTTCTGTGCATTATCCATACATACTTACGTTAAAGTAGTTTTCTCCTTGATACGTTATCCACTTGTCACTGTAGTGGAAGCATAGTCCTGTATTATATTTTTAGCATTAGCGGCATTTCAAATAGCAGCATCGCCAATACATCAGCACTATAATGCAATGGCTCTGCTCGAAGCAGCAGAATTAAAGATGAGGCAGTAAACTGCATTTTTTGTGTAGTTATACCACTGTATAGGGCTCAAGGTTTTGGCTGCTGATGCTTGAATTTATCTTGATGCTCAGAGGCACAGAAAGCAGGTCAGAATGTGTATTCACATTGCACGCCCACTTCCCTTTCCTTTTTCTTCTTTTTTTTTTCCTTTTTGCAACTGACATGCAATGATGACTTATTGTTTGCAATTGCCTCACAGAACAGCCACAGGATCAATAATGTGGAGACAATGGCAATAAGCTTACACAAATCTCTCAGCAGCTTCTTTCTATGTGTGATAGACAGAGAACTTTTTTTCTCTAAAAGAAATGCTACAGTAATTCCTTAGAAAGCGTTAGGACTAAATCCCAAAGAAGCCATACGCTCTTTTTTACCTTTTTAGTGCAGTCATGTAGTTATCCACTGCCCAAGTCCCCAGATGGAGTTGCAGTGCAGCAGCAAGGAAGGATGCTTAATTTAGGAACATGCACTATTGTGGTTACTGCTTCGCAGGTTTCCCTGATCCAGGAACACTTTTATATGGCACTAAAATATAAACCAGATTAACATTTCAAGCAGAATGATCATGCAGGGAGAGGCCAACCTAAAAGAAGGATAAAAGAGCAGACGTTATCAGTTGTCATGATTTTATCCTTATTTCTGTGACATAGGTTATTGCAAATGTCCCATAAGCCTTGGTGATAAACATGCAAATTTTCTGCTAACTCAAAAATGGCTATCAGCTATTATGCCTTTCAGGAAGGCTAAAACCACAGTGCTCTAAATCAAAATGGCTATGATATTCCTAGAGGCTGCATGCATGAAATCAAATAATGATGAGCACCACTTCCCATATTTTGTTTTCAGTGAGACTCAAGACAGTCTGCCTTCGGGGAAAACGATCATGCTGTACATTTTATAATTGAGATGAACAGAAAGAAAAGGAAACAGAAATAAGAATGAGAGAACACTGGAGATAGACACAGAGAAAGGGAGAGAAAGAAAGAGAGAAAAGAGAAGAAAAAGGAAGAAAAGAGATAAAGGGAGAGAACGAGAGAGAGAAAGAAGAAATAACAGAGGAGAGGAAAGGAGAGAAGAGGAGAAGGGAAAGAGAGAAAGAGAATGAAAACAGAATAAATATTTGTGTGGAGAGATTAAAGGGATTGGGAATTGGTAGGGAGGCATACAGTTACATATCAGGTCCAGTAAACTCAATGGTAGAGAAACTGAGTCAAGAATGAGACACGAGATCATTTGCATGGAAGAGTGTGATTTATTCAGACCACATGAAAAGCTGAGGTTGAGAAATACACACAGCTGTATTTGTCTTTTTGTTTAGATTTGTCCTAGACAAATTTAAAATATATATTTTTAAAGGAAGAATAGTTGCCTTAAATTGCCCTGAAATCTATGTTTCCCATTTTGGTGTGGACACAGCTCTCTTCTGGAGTCCTCACCCTTGTAGAACGTATACCATTGCTCAGCTAGGAGCTTTATTTAAAAGTTTCTTATTTGGTCAAATGAATAAAATTCAAGATGATTCTTTTGCTAACTTGGAGTTCAGCAGCATGTAAATTACAAACACAAATAAAGCATAACTAGATCAAAGCATAGATCTATGCACTAGAAAGCATAGATCTAGCACTAGATCAATGATTACATCTCCAGAAAAGATTTCTCCCTCTCATCTCACCAAACCTCCATCAGCTCACTTGGTAACAGGAGAAACACTTTAAGCAAGTTGGTGCTTCCATGTCAGGGAAGAATTTCTGGTTAACTACTGGAGCTAATCAAGAAAACTTTCACTCCTGTCCAGTCCCTGAGACTCTCATGAGTCATGAGAAAATATGGAGAGCTTAGCTTCTTAGGACACTAAGGACCTGTCCACAATGTAGCTGGCAGGGTGAAGAAGAACCACCACCATGTATTAGCATTGGGATAATCCTGATGTTTTGTAATTGCAGTGAAGCCCAGGTCCAAAGGACAGCTTTATGTTCTGGGATATGGGTAACTTGGTTGCCATGAGTATGCTCCATGGTGAAGATAGCTCCAGACTCATGATCCCAGCAGGAACATCCATCATCCTGGCCTGGAGTTTCACTTCCTGTTTCATGACCAGAGGCAGTAGGTGAACACAAGATAGGAAATCACCTTCCTCACTGGAGCCAAGTCATGTAGTCAGGCAGCAAGTCATGTAGTCATGTAGTAGCACAGCAGCTGCCAGACCACCAACAGGAACCAGTCCAGTTCTTAGTGCAGGTGGGAAGTTAAAGGAAGAAGCTGAAGGCACATAATCATACTGGTTTACATGTAATAACATGGACCTTGTATGGTGGAAATTCCTTTTTTTTTTTCTTTTTCATAAGTGACTAATCACAGCTATAAAAGCAAGGGAGATGCAATATTAAGTGACTTTTTCATTTATTTGAAAGGCTATACTTTAGTGTCATTTATTTATAACACTTCATAATTCACTACTGCAAGCAGAGCAATATATTTTCTAAACACATTATAGTGAAAAGATAATACAGGACATTACGGCAGGAATCTTCCATATCTAAGAATGGAAAGAGATTTTCTTTTTCTCCTGAATATGGTACATGGATTTGGGAGATTATAGTATATTTTAATAATTGTGAATGGTCTTTCAGTAAGAACTAGCATTTTACTAATAGCTCCTGGCATGACACCCACCTAGGTACTATAGATTTGGACCTAAGGAAAGAAGCTTTTTGTCTGAATTCATGACTGCAACAGGAGCCACTCAATCTTTGGGAACCAACTCCCATTTTTATTATTACTATTTTCAATTTTGCTTAATTTAATGGTGGTTAAACTGGATATAGATACATATGACAAAACTGCCTGACTTGTATTGTTCTGTGATAAGAAAAGTGCACAAAAGAGCTTCCCACCTGCCTTCAGCTACGTTTTGTTACTTATCTCTGTTTGACAGTAACACTTAGAGGCATTTAGCAAGATCAAGACTAGAGCTGCTCGTGAATTTTTTGACAAATGTTTTCTTTTTTCTCATCAGAAAACTGTAATTCAGCAACACTTCTATGGAAGTTTCAACAAAGGGAATTGTTCTCCACGTCTAAAATTGTATTTCTGGTCCGTGGGAAAGGTCAGACTTAGCAAGAACGTCGTCTGTTCCGCGCTCACCTGGCGTACACAGGATTTGGACTCAAATCCCTGTCAGAGAAGATTCTTTGGCTTCGTCAGCGCTGTCTTCATCAGCAGCTTATAGACTCTGCTTGGGCAGATGAGCAAGCAAGCCCTCCTTGCTGCCAAGGAGCTAGGCTGCCTCGCACTAATCTCATATTTGCTCCAGATAGGAGCAGGTGGGCAAGCTGTACTGTGTAATCGCTGATGGACACACTAAGTTTGCAGCACACTTGCAAACTGTGGAAGCCTGCTTGGGAAGCTTACTCTCAGCCCGTGTTGCTGTGATCAAATTTGCTTTTAACCACTGCATTTAGTAGTAGTTTCACTGTATGAATAAAAAATAAATAAAAAAGGAGGCCAATTCCATATCCCAGTGCTGCAGTCAGGGCAAAACTCCTGGTCTACCACAGTGCAAACAAGATCTTTAAGCACTGAACTCTTCAGAGCAAGTCATTCCCTCTAATGGGCAATAATCTCCCTGGTCCATAATATCCAAATGCCCCATAGGGCAGTGGGCAGACATATGAAGCGGGGCCAAGACTGAGTATCTGACCCCATTGAAGGAACTGCTCAAATTTTGATTGACTTCTGTAGGGTAGGAGAGCACTCTGGCTGCCTTGGCCCCCAGTCCTGAACTCTACTCAAAATAGGAAGCCACTAATTGTAGCATTAAATTGTAGTATTAAACAATATAACTAATTTTACTGAAATACATAGCATTAAATATTTTCTCTAAGGCTAAGAAGTTAAAACGTGACAAAATGTATAAATGTATTCCATAGAAATCACATTAATAATCTAATCTGATTACTTGTAGCCTGTTCAAAAAAGATACAATATGTAAGATGTTTTTTTCCACATTTTGATGACTCAGGAAAAGCATAGAGAATTTTAACTGGTCACAGTAATAGAAGTCCTTTAGAAGCTTTTTAATCTTGAGACTTATTCATCTGAGGAAATGTAAGTACTGTATCTACTTCAGAGACTTTTTCTGTTGGCTCTTAAAAATATAATTTTCATTAAATGAAAGCCAAAGAAGTTTTTATTTTTGTGGAGAATACCTTAGCTTTTAGAGTTCTTTAAAGCAAATTATGTCACAAAATGCAGGTATTTTTGATGGAAAGGAATAACACAATAAATATCTTTTATAGTTCAGAGGAAGGCTGTGAAAAGCAAATTTGATTTACCAGGCTTATAACACACTGTGAACTTTCGCATTTAAACTAAATGCGAAACTAAACTAAATTCTTGATTTTGAAATTATTGTTTTAGCCTAGCCTGAAATAATATGCTGTGTTAAGGAAAAATATGTATACACACATGTAAAGTGCAATATGTTAAAAGATGTAAATATGCTCTAATTACCCATGAAGGATAAATGTGAGAGTGAAGTGCTTGAACAGGAAAGGGCCACCTACCTAGGCAGAATCCTCACAACAGATTTTTATGAGACTGTTTTGGATGACTGGAGAGTGGGAAGGTCTATCTTTGAGCTAAGCTGGACAAAAGCAAAACGTAATTAATCTAGACCCACTCTCATAAACAGGTCATTTGCAATGATTGTGCTCAGCTGCTGCTGAATTGCTGTAGCCTGGTTGTACGCTCCCAGCGAAGGGTTTGCACAGTGCAAAGCTCAGATGTGCCAACTCTAGCTCCGTGCTTGCTCTCCACCTCCTGTCCTCCAAATAAAAACATGCCAAGGAGATGGAAGAGGAGATGCATGAGAAATGTGCTCAATCCTCCCCAGCAGCAGCTGGAAATTGCTCCAGGGCTGGGTCCTATGAGCCCGAGTGTTGGTGCCAGGCACCGAAATATTCTGTGCTCGCAGGAGCAAGGGCTTGCTGAGCCCTTTGGCAATGATAATGCACCACTTATGGGGAACTCCAGTGGGCACTCGCTTCCCAAACATAAATAGCTTAAAATTTTATAGTGTATTACAAAAGAGTCTCCCTCAATCTGAGTGTATTGACATTCAGGTCTTGTAAAAAGTTCTCGCTACAAAGGGGCTTCAGCTGCTCCTTTCTCAGAGTCTTTATCTGGACAGTTCGCTGCTTGCTTTATCTCAGACCTAGGACTTCTCTCTGCGTTTCTGTTAACATCTCAAATAATTAAGATTTGAACTGTGTATCTTGAAAAATAGCATTCTTTTGGGGCTCCTTTTGCAATTCAGCTTGATCATTCTCAAGAAAAGGTGTGTTTATCAGCAGAAAACCGTAGCTTTCCAGATTGGAGGAAAAAGCGAGCTGATGATGAATAAGCCCAGATTTGCTGCAAGCCCTCCATGCTCCTTGTTAGGTTAATTTTATTCCCATGTGCGCTGTTCTGTTGTGTTTTCCTGTGAAACTGTATAGGACAGCCCAAAAAGCAATCTGAGGAGATGGAATATCTCAAGATAAAACCTTCTTGCATGTATCTTACATGTGTTTCTTCTCCAGCATATCTGCCCCAACACAAACACCTTCTTTTTGTCCTCAGCAGATACAGCTTTTTTCCTGCACATTGCTAATACTTTTGGTTCTGTGTGCAGTTTGTTTTCCTCCAATCTAGGGAATTACCCACTGTACTGTTTATTTATTTATTTATGTATTCTGCTTTATGGCAAAGTAAGTTTTTCTAATGATCTGCCGAATGTCACTCGGTCACTTTCATCTTTACACTTTGCCTTGCTGAAGGCTCCCTACATGCTGGAAAATGTCTGCAAACTTCTCTCAAATTAATTTGATCCCTTACTGCTTAAGCAAGAGTACCTGTTTCATGAGGTGAAGCTTTTGCAACCATGCTGAGCTCAACAGCTTTCTTTTTCAGTCCTGCACTTAAGCATACTTCTCATTCTCAAATGCCATCAGGGAGATGAAAGTAGAAGTGAAAAATCTTGCATTTTGGGTTGCTGTGCAGTTGTCATTCCTTTTACCCACACTACAGATGCTCTATAGGGGGTAGCCACCAGCTAATCAACTAGCCAAATTCTGCAACACAGCTTTTCTTGCCCCTTTTTAACATGGGTCAGGCATTGCCCTGGCTTCCGCTGGTTGCTGCAGCCTGTGCAGCTTCATCTTCTGCCTCATTTACATTTTTTCATTGAGTTTTATTATTTATGGCAATTTGAATGTGCAGTCTCTGTCTTAAAGTGTAATTTATTCTTGTCTTAAAGTTTCTTCTTGGGCTAGGAGATTTGAAGGTGTTCTGTCCATTTGTTTCTTTCTAAATGGCTTGCTCCTTAGTCCAACTCCTATCATACCTCTATGGAAGGACTCATTTTAATCAAGACTGCAAGACTTCCTCCTCTGCAGTTTCACTCGTTTTGCACTTCCCTGTTAAAAACTATGACTTTTGGATATTTTATTTTCCTATAAAATACAACAGCCCCCCAGGTTCTGTGGCAGGCCTTGAGCATACGTTACGTGAAGCCTGCACTTTAGTCCATCCCCTACAAGTTCCAGGTTTTTGCTGAGCTGGCCTGACCGCCTGTCCTCTCCATCGGGCGATGCCATCCCTCAGGGAATGCTCTCCCATAGGCACCCAGAGCTCACTGCCAGCCCAGAGCAGCATTGAATTTCTTCATGCAGTGCCAGAAACCCCACAGTCTCTCTGTAGTGCAGCTTGTGCCTTGGTAATACATCCTTCCTCACAGCAGCAGCCAGCAAAGTGAATGCTCAGGCTACTTCTCTCTTCTTTTAAGAAATGGAAGAGACATAAGGAAACACAGCTTCTTGACCTTTGAAACTTCCTTTAATCCTTCAGTGATGTCCTCAAATGCCCAAAGAAGGCCGTCTCTTAGTGTCTTTTTCACCCAGTTGCCAGTGAGGAGCTTTCCATGAGAAGATGTTTAAGTGAAGATGTTTCATAAATAGCAGGGGTAACATCTTGTCACAAGACATTTGACTAAGTCCAGGAAATTCAAATTTTCCCTCCTGCCCTCCACTGTATATGCCGAACTTGCATTACCTGGCTTGAGAAATAGAGTAAACACTTAGCAAAACCGAAATAAAGCCCAGAAGTTCCTCCTACTTCTGTCAGTCAGAGTCTCTGTAGAGCTTTTGTTTCCTTCTCGAAGCAAATCACAGGGTAGAAAAATCAGATGTGTGAAATCATCCACCTCTGAAAGCCTCAGAAATCTATTATGTTTTCCTCTGCAAGTAGAAAAAAATTGCTAGCCTAATTTATTCAAAATTTAAAGAACTTTTTATGAGTCTAACTGCAGACTCATCTTTTTCTAGGTCTGCAACAAAGCTAAGTCCTATGAATTCAGATATGTAAGTCAGAAACGAGTCCATAACTACATTTTGTGGAACATAAAGACCACGTGCAAAGCTAGCATGAGGAACGAGCCTTGACCTGCAAAGCCCAGGGAACATCTCTGGGGCCAGGGAATATTGGGCTTCCCAAATGTTTTTGCTAGCGAGGAGCAGCAGCAGAGAGCTCCACCTAATCAAAATTAGATACTATAGAATGAAAAATACAAGACATTTGCAAAACATTAAAATAGTTTTGTCATATTCTTTTTAACTCCAGGCATATGTGTTGCGCTAAAACGACGCATATGCCTGCAGATGAGCTCATCTCCAAGTACTTCTGGACTCAGAAGTGCTCCGGATTTAACAGAGCCAACACTGAAAGTTCTCCTTTTCCTGAACACATTTTTGCTTTTTTGGTAGTAGGCTGAGCTATTTTATCACTCAGCACTTCATAATGTTTTAACATTTTAAGACAAAATAATAGTTTGCTAGAACAGAGTCCATTCAAGTACTTTTTTGATATAAATCAAGTACTTAGAGATATAAATCAACTTGCTATACAAAAGACTGAGGACAAAACCTGATTTGAAAAGAGACTTTGTTTTGGGAACTATCCTATGCTAAATTATCTTTACTATGCCAATGTTACATTTGGTACATGCAAAAAATTAAATCCATCCTCTTGATATGTAAGATTTTTACATATATTAAAGCACAGATTTGCTTTTGTTTTACTATTGGTCAAGATCAAAATTTAATCCAAGTTTAATTGTAATAGCAGATATGGATGGAACATCACTCTGACCACTTCCATTTTTTGCTCTTGTGCTTTAGCCTTCTCAGGGACAAATCTTAAAGCTTTATCAGTTTAAAGAGAACTGAATTTATTTAAATAAAGTAATGAGAGGGGAAAATATACTACCTCTCACCTGCACATGTACAATATCTATTAAAGAGGTTTTCTTTTAAATCAATCAAACAAACAAACAAGCAAAACATTTTCTGGCTTTAAGGAAGAAGCACTATCTTATCTCTAGCATTGGATAAGCAACATATATATGGACATGTAAACATTTATCAGACCTTGTATTTAGGCTTTCTGTCCTGACCAGTGCTGGCAAACATATTATACAGTGATTTCTGTCTCAATATCCAACGTGATTTTCTGCTGTTTATAGCTGAGGTATGAACAGTAGGACAGCTACTGTATCCTCTTGCAGTTCAAAGTGATGCACAAGGCACTTCTTTAGAGAAGACTTTACCACACCTTGTGGTCAGCAGAGAAAACATCAGACCGTTTTCACCTTCAGTATAGGATGTCTAGTATGCAAATTTCTCAGGAGAAAAATAGGAAGAATATAAAGGGAGACAACCCCAAACATGACACTGCGGTACAGAGTGGACTCTATTTCCTCTGCATTGCTTTAGAAATTGCATTCATTATAATTCTCTTGTATTTTAGATAGGATTTTTTTTTTAAATTACACAAAGGCTGGAAGGATTTCAGACTAAAGCACCCTTTTAGGATACTGCCTAATTCTTACAGTTATTATTTGTATATTTTTATATGTTTTCTTCAGCTTCATTCTACTTTTTGGATACACTTAAGAACAGATGGGGATGTTTTTAAAAACGCGCAATTTATTCACGATCTAAAATTACTAACAGGGCGCATATGTGGTCTTACATTTACAGAAATAAATATAGATTAAAATGAAGTGCCAAATTTAGGAGATTTCTGGAGTCTGCTAAAAGCTATGCTCAAGGCAGTGTGTCTGAGAAGAGTAATACATCTAATGCATAGCCTAAAATAGGCAGGAGATTGCAGTCATCTCATATTATTTTCAAAGGCTGTGCTTATTAAAGGATGGAATTAGGGACAGACAGGATTCACTCTTACAGTGCAGACAAGTAAACAGCTTGCTATATTAGTCTTATGGAAAAGTTTTGCCAGGTTGTTGGATTCACCCAGAGAGAAGTCAATGTACCGAAGCAGAAGGAGGCTGGCTTAGTCTGGGCCTACTCCTAGCACAACATCCACATTTGGTAGGGCCAGTCCATATCACAGTCTGATTTGATCCTAGTGCTGTCCCAAGCACCCACTGATCAGAGAGAGCCACCTTGTTGTGCTGTGGAGTTTGAGCCTGGATTAAAGGCTGGAGGCCGGAGAATGCTCTAAGCCTATGCTGGTGCACTTTTATTTTAGCAGAATTTCTAACCTTGTTTCTAAGGTAATGTACTTGTGTCAATCCCATCACCTAATTAAGGCCTTAAAAGGGAAAACTACAAAACTACAGTGCATGTGTTGGTGGTGCAGCAATGGGATATTTACAAGTACAAGTCCTAGCGAGCTGAGTTCAACTTCAGCAGCTACCAAGACCACAAAAGCAGATGTAGGTTGGGAAAACCAGGGCTTACG
>JAVCKT010098715.1:0-10505 GCA_032273925.1 Rhynchotus rufescens | reverse complement strand
AACATGCAGTCTTTCTCACAGTCCAGGCAGGATAAGCTTTAACCACTTTATGTTCAGCTACCAAAACTCTGCTGACTATCAAAATAAAGTAGACAAGCTGTCCAATGTGGACTTTAAGGGGGAGGGAAGGAGGAAGGGGAAAAAAAAAAAAAAAAAAAGAGAGATAGATAGGTAAGTAGATGGATAGATAGATAGGAAACCTATCATCTGGCTCCCATCTTATTCTCTGCTCATTCTTTTTCCCCAAAATTGATTAAGGGCTGTTGCTATAGGAAAATGTAGTTGACCACATAAGAGAAAATATTCTTCTTAAAAGTGATGTAATTGTTGTCATTTAACACAAAGTGATAAATGTAAAAAACACTGAAGTATAGGGTCCAAAAAACTACCCTGCTATTCTGAACAGTTTTGTTTATTAATGCCATAAGCTATCAAATGTTATACTTCAGAGTAGCCAAGCAACGTCCCACCTCATGACATAAGCAAGAATAAACTGAAGCAAGGCACTGCTAATGCCACTCCCCATTTCCAACTTCTTTTCTGCCTTACATACTGACAACTGCACATAAATGTGATGGCAAGTAACTCTCTATAGCAGATTTTCATGTATCATTGCTCCTCTACCAAAATTGGACAGCTGCACTAACGAAGAACAGTTTTTATTTTAGAATTTAATAATTTTAAAAAGCTGAGGCACTCCCCGAAGTCTAAGATCACTATTAGAGAATGCCATGAAAGCTCTAAAAACAAGTTATACCTGAGCAGATGCGTACCTGAAACAACTACAGACGATCCTGGATCAATAATTCCGCTGTTTGGCCTCACACAGTACCGACGAGGCGCCGTGGTCTTCACTTTGAAGCATACTTTTCTATCTGATGGGTTTCGTAGCTTAAGATTTGTAGTTACTACGTCTGTGAAGGGACCTGAAAAATGGATTGTTTTGTTTTAATAAATGCCCGTTTTTAGGAAAAGACCTTCATACAGCACCAATAACTTAGAAGGTTGTTGCTGTCTTTATACTTTAAAAGTAGAAGATTAAACCATAAACATATTAAGCAATTTCCTGGTTACAACATACATTTTACCATTTCAGCTATATTACTATGACAATAGTGGTACAGACGATAGCACAGAAAGCACATATGAATACTTCTGTAACAACAGTCACATGCTAAAGTAAATTTTGCTGTATTTTTAGAAATAAAATGTAGTTTGGAATGCTCTCAATTTTGTTTTTTAATGTGATACTGAGATGCACTATCTGCTCTTGAGAATTCAGCTTTATTGTGTTAACGAGCAACTACAGCCTTAAATGAAACAGACCCCAGACTCATTCTTTAAGTCAAAGAACAGGCAAGAAGGATGACGAATCATTCACACACACTCTCTAAACTCTATTTCTTTCTAAATCAAGATAGGAAGGTGGCCTCTGAGGCTAAAATCAGGCAATAGGCAGGCAGCTGCACATGCTCCTCTGCCAGCAGAATTCATTTCATGTGAATCAATAAAGCAACAGTGTGAAACCAAGTGCTCTGAATTGCACTCATTTCCCTTATACTTACAATATCTGAAAACCCGACTGTGCAGGTACCAGAAAAAAAAATAACAACTTTTATATAAAACAAGAAATTTATTTAGTAATACTTAGTACATACATTTAGGAAGGTGGTTTCTGGGGGAGTTGCTCACTCATTTTCAGAGAGCTTTGCATATGACATGGCTTCACACATATCCAAGCAAAAATGAGGTGGTCTCCTCGCAGGAGTATTTACAAAATTGCATCAAAGCTTCCTGCCACTTACCACTCAATAGCTCATGCTGCATTCATATTTGCCTACAGAGCTTGAACCAAAATAACAGGCATATCCCACAGAACCAATATCAAGCATCTAAAAACGCAAATGAATCTAATACTGACAATATATGCAGAACAGACCAAACATTTGAGCAATACAAATATTTTTATGGTAGTTATTATGAGAATTTTTACTTATAACCATCCACACGTTGCCTTGTGATCTGGGCACCTACAGTGCCCCGCTACACACCATACTTTGGATTTGGTTTGCAAAGCCTTTTTTTTTTGTTTTTTAAACATTTTTTTTTTTTTTTTTTTTTTTTTTTTTTTTTTTTACAGCAACTCTAGACAACCTGTGGTTAAAAGCAAGAGGGAGCTCTAACTGCTTCTCAATCTTCATGAAAACTGGTGCTGAACAAACTCTGCTTAAAAAAAAAAAAAAACCCAAGCAAAACAAAGGTTCAGTTCAGAGGCTAATATTGAAAGTCCCTGCCACCAACAAAAGGAGCTACTTCATTCACAAAGGGACTTATCTCAAAACATGGAAGGGGCAGTTTTCAAGTGGAAAAAAAAAAAAAAAAAAGCATGAAAGGTCCCTTCACATCTTTGTTCTCAAAGTCTGCGTAATAAAAGTAAAATCTGACTTAAAATATTCCCACAATTAGCCTGTTATCTGCTGTGAGCTCTAACACCACCTGTGGAAGTCCTGCCTCTGTCTCCCAAACACATGGACACATTTCCTAGATACGCCCCCTACTGCACCCCGTCCCCTCCCCAGGCCTTTAGCTTTAGCAACATTTTAGACATTTCTCCAAGACGAAACTGAAATCTTTTCCAAAGTCCACAGTACTCCTTTAACGACTTCACCTTTCACCTGCTTTCTAAGAGTCTCAAAGGAAAAAATCTATATAAAACCTGCCAAGATTCACAACTGTCCAATTTAATAAACAGCTTGTGACAAAACTGGTGCACAAAGGGAAACAAAAGGGTAAAAATACTGAACTTCACTTTTTCTGGCATAGCCCAGCTTTTCAGGAAACGCAATGGCATATTGACAGCCAGCAATAACCTGAGTATGGGCAGGCTGGAGAAAGACCTTCTGGACACAGCAAACCTCCAGGTATCTATTAGCAACCAGTGAAGAAGCATGGTCTAAACTACATGACATATCCTAGGATGATGCAAACACATCTGTGTTGAATAGCAAAGATCAGCTTAAAAGAATCTTTTCATTCTGTAGCACCCAGGGGAAAAGTCAGAGATGACAGTAAATATCTCCTCTTGCTGGCAGTACAGAGCAAACTAACAGAGGAATTGTTGAGAACAGAAAAGATTTTGTTATCGAAAGCTCCATTCTTAGAAAGTCAGAAAAGATTATCATGAGGTACACACAATGACTGGCAAAGAACAATATCTCAATCTAAAAGGAAACAAAAAGGGAAACAAGAATTTATCTTTGGATACCATTACATGACATTATCAATTAAAAGGCAGATAATGTTGTACAAAAATGAGCATGCATTACTCAAAAATTCAAGAATAGGTTATTAACTTTAGTTTATGCTTTAAGTTTACCATTCCTTTCAATTTAAGATGTTCCACTGTCACTGTCCTAAAATCTGATACTTAAACTCATTCTGCCAGAAGACACTATTGCATGCATGGAAGATAAGTCCACTTCATCTTCTGAAGTAGAAGCACATCAGTGATTTGCTCTCCTTTGAGAGTCCCACCAGAAGAACAGCAGCAGCAAAGGCACACTCAAAAAGTGGGCTGGACATACAGAAAGCAGTTCTTTCCTGTGACATTTTGTTACTGCATGTGACATAGGATAGGGACGATACTACTGAGAACTTTTTCTTTCTTTTTTTTAAGTAGCTGGCTGAATTATCCACTATGATATAAAAAACCATCATACATACATATATACATTTATACATCCACACACACTGCTTGTGATATATAATGAGGTCAAAAAGAATGTATTTACTTCCCAGGGAACCTCGGGATAAAAGTACTTTCTACAGGCTTCTGATAGTCAGAGACTCCAGCTTTCCTTCAGTGTAGACAGGACACCGATGTCTTCATTACCTTCATGTTTCATGTTTCCCTTCACATGAGTTTATACAGTTATTTAAAAGCACCTGGAAACACTACTATTTCATGTTAAACTATTATACTACTATTACAGTACATTTATATATACATAAAAGCATAATGAGAAGGAGAAAAGTTGTCAATATTAAGTTGAAACTTGCATTTTGTAAATGAACTTGAGTCAAATTGAAAACATGGAAGACATCTAAAAAAGAAGGACCAATGTTCAGCTGCCAAACTACCTTGATTATCAAACCAGATAAAAGTAATCTTAGAAATACACACAAATTCCTTTAAAATGCTTCAAAAAGGATTTTGTATTTATTTCAGATGCTTTTCTAAGGCAGAGAAAAGCTTTGGAGAGATAGCTGGCACAAAATAAGCCACAAGAGGAATGTTGCTAGTTTCCTGCAATTACATTTTTTAAAAATTAATACTCAGCCATTTGTGAAAATAATCTAATGAGATTCCTAACATCTCTTGCCAATAAACATCACACACTTATCTTCCTCTTGAAATAACCAAAAAAAGGTCGTTCAAATATCCCATAAACTCGCATGGAAGAAAATTGCTAGCCCCTAACAAATCACCTGTTTTAATTTTGTCATCTTTGATGCGTAACAACTTAGACCTCATGAATTAATGCTTTAACATTAGAGGTCTGAATCACCAGGAATCATCAGTTGATTATGTTTCAAGATTAATACCTACAAATAATCAAAGCTTTCAGGTACATATCCCTCTACTACATCAATATTAGATTCTTCTGCTTCTTGTTTTGCTATAGCACTTGAGAACTTGCTATTAATTTTAATCAATCTGCACATAAGCATCAGAATACCAAAACATATATATTTCTATAAAAGAGAGCTGACACACCTGAATGTGCACAACTGCAGAAGAGAGATTCCAAACAGTCACTACTTATCATGAGCAACAACAGATTTTACTCCAGCTCCCCACAGTGACACTTTGCCAGCATTCATGTTAACTATGCACGACACAGACCTCTCCTGTAAGGAAAGCGTTCAGAGAACATCCAGTTTTTAATCCTAAAAGAGCTGTCGAAGGGACACACAGCTCCTGAGCAACCCACTCCCCAGTCATGAGAGGTGCTTGCGGAGACGTGCCAGGCACACCTTACTGGGAGTAGGGAAGCAAGAGAAAGGGCCATCAAAATCTTTTGCTTGCTCATCAGCCATGGAAAAAGACATAAATACCCTGAGGCTTCAAACTTGACAGAGCAAAGATTATTTTCTTACAGTTTCTTCCAAATACATCCGTTTGTCATTGGCCCGTTGTCAGTGACCAAATGAGAGTGAAAATGAAATGATATCTATCCCAAGGGTTGATTACAGCCACAGAATACATGTTTACATGAATTCTAGCAAAGAGAATGTTTCCCAGTTAATACATTGGATAAAATGCAGAAAAAAAAGAAAATATTTTGCATTTTATGGTAGATATGGACTAAAGCTTCCTAAGCAATAAAAATACTTATAATAACATGGTCTAACATGAAGTAATTTCAGCTAGCATTTAATTTCAGTTTTAAAATCTAACAGTTTAGGTCCAGTGACATGTGTCCACTATTTATTTTCTATTGAAAGTTCCATTATCCCTTATTTTTAAAGTCAGCATTTAAATAAACATTATTAATATTAGAAGAGCTTGTTATTTATATGACCTCCACATTACTGTAAATACTTTATCTGCAATTTAGCTTTATTTCATTACAGTGATATTCTTACCAAATACATAGTAACTCCACATTAATATATTAAAATTGATAGTTTATAATTTTACTAGGTCAGTCCCAAGAATCTAATGATAAAAGGTTTTAGTGGCACCAAAGTCCTATGACCTGATGTTCAACATACCATAACTTACTAAACCTGCAATAAATAAACCTCAAATACTAAACTTGCAATTAGATAGATCTTTCTGATCTGAATTGCACCATACAAGATGCTCTTCAAAGTACATAGCAGCAATCAGAACACCAGTAATTATCTTGGATGACAGCTGTAATGACTCACAGCATTCCAAGGAAATCAGACTTCCTACAGAACACCTGACCAAAGGCAGATGTCTAACACTTCCCCCCCACCCACCACCACACATGCGCGCACACACACACACACACACGGAATATCTCCCCACCAGGAATTTGATATCAAGGATGTCAGGCTCAAATATTAATTAAAATGCAAAAATTCTTGTGATTATGGCCATTTTCCTTGCAAATGGCATCCCAACAACGTAACAGGGATCTTTTCTTTCTTCTCTATCTTTATTTACATTTCTCCCAGTACAGACAGCAAGTTGTTTGGAAAAAGAAAATGCACACTCCCAAACCAGTTTCAAGTGCTTTGTTTTTAGATCATGTCCAAGTTTACTTTCTTGGCACAGAAGAGAGACCAATCTAAGAAGGCTAGACATTTAAATTTTCTCCAGACAGGCCTAGCTAATACTGGAACAGCTCCCAAAGACGTTAACTACTCACTTTAGTTCTGCCCTGAAATTGAAGATTCTGGTGACCGTCCATCCAGAAGCGAATCGATTCTCTGGATCCACGGAGTGCCAATCTCCATTTCCCAAGTACAACACATGCTACCATTACTCAGAAAAACACTAAAGGTGCTTTCAATGAAAGCTGTACCTATCTTTTCACTCTGACATAATCAAACTCAATTCCCTCATTATCCTCACATCAAAAGTAGTGAGCTAAGCTAGTGCAACCATTTTTTTTTTCCAAAACCTGATAGCTCAACTCTATAGAATTACTTGGAGTTTTAACTTGAGCTCTAACACGCAAGTGAAACAACATCTAGCAGCTATCCAAAATAAATCCCAACTATTTTTATTTTAATTGGGTACATTAGATTTAGCGCCATATTAAATTGACAACATACTGCTATGAACTCTAACTACTGACTTCACACATGGATTAATTACTTCTATATGCATGCTTTTTAATTTCACAAATGACCCTTGCTATAAAGAAAATTTAAACCAAGACTACTTATATCAGCCAAGCCTTTCTGACATCTTGGAATATTTCACAACTTACATAACTTAATGTAACTAATATAACTTATGTGTACAATTAAGTATAACCTTTGTCCTTGCAATTCCTTAGGAACATTGTACCCTGGCGACCTAAGAGGAACCTTCCAAGGTCCTCGTTAAGCCAACCGTTTTGCAAGACAGCATCAGATGCAGATGGCATCTGATCAGTTGAAATATTTGGCATGTTCTTACCCACATAATTTAGTAAAAGCTTGGCTCAGACTCATATGATTCAGATTTGAAATTCAAATAAATGAATTAGCATCAAGCATCTGTAAATATATAGGTCTGTATAAACTTTTTGCACCAAGCCTACACCCTTTAGCCAATATAGCTTTTTCTCTTCCCTCAGGCTCCCCTCTGCCATATTTATATATAAATATCAGATCTCATTTCGATCTTACTTTTACTAAAGCAAGCCAAATTCTTCTACTTTATTTTAGTCATTTTTTTCCTTACACTATTCCTATTTTGGTTCGTTTTGTCTGACTAGGTATGTCTGGTGCCAAAGCTTCATTGAAACCCTAGACCATGACATTAATACTTTCCTCGATACAAAATCAAGGTATCACATTTATCCCTTTCTACAAGGCATCACATCCACAATAAGCCTCTGATAAGGCACTATGCTCTAGTCTTATTCCCTCTTCACTACTTCCAAATGAAATGAGTCCAGAACTAACAAACTGTTGTTAGTGGACATCAAATACTTATGTTTTCTTCCTCTCGGTCATCGTATCTCCAATTTTGCATTACCAGCAAGATCCACAAACACAATGCTACTTGTACCAAGGTCAATAACGAAGATGCTAAAACAAGTTCAAACTCAACATCCAATCCTTGAGAAAGTTCTTTATTAAGCTTCCAGCAGGCCCATACTTTGTTGCAGTCTATTTTATGGATTGTATCTACTCCACCAAGATCGTTCCACCTGCAATTTAATTATTAGTTCTGTAGTTATGCATGTATCAAATAATTTAATGACGGGCAATAAATCCAGAGTTCAAATGAGATTTTGTTGTGCTAGTAAAGGGATAGGCAGAGTCCAAGAGATGAAACACAGCTAGAGAAACTAAACCCAAGGCATTCACCCACAACACTCGGGCTGCATTTTATTCCATGTTCCATTTACCTCCACGTTTTTAATCGTACATATTTTTTCATATTTTCAAGGTCAGATCTTTTCAAGCATTCAAATATCAAACTAAAAATTACTCCAAGTGTACCCACACTTAAAAGAGCATAGGAAACTGCAGATGTGACTATCTTTTAAAATTCAGTTAAGCAACTCCTTGTCTTTTTCTTCCTTGTATAAATGCCTGAGTCAGTCCTATACCAGCATCTTTTGCAAAAGAAACTCCACTATCAAGATCTTGTTCATACAGAAACGAGGTTTAAAATATTTAACTCACACATGCAAATTCTAAATTAATACTTTCAAATTGTAAGATTAAATGTGACATCTCCATTCCCAAGTGATTTACAATGCAATGAAATAACAAAATACCAACTTAGCAAAACACAGAACTTCATGAGAAACTGAAGAGGCCAAGGTGATTAGAAATCATAAAACACTTTATCACCTTAAGGCAAACATAGCTGCTGAAATCTAACTTTTGTTTCTACATTTCTGTTTTCAACAAGTGCCACATGAGAAATAACCCTCTTACAATCATTTTGCAGCATAAATAATGTCTTGTTTAATTAGCATATATGCATTATCTAGCTCATATGATGAAAAAAGCTTTCAATCGTGACAGCTTTCACATTAGAAGACGTAGTACTTTTCCCACTAGTGAACTTTTTCTCCTCACACCACCTTATGTACAGCAAGTTCTCTCCAGCAGCCTTATCCAATCTGAATGTATGGCTTCTAAGCAGAGCACATTATAACCCTTTAATCACTGATGTTCACAAGACTAAAACAAGCAGAAAGCAAGGCAGACTGAGACACCACATCGAAGGCAAACCAGGAGCAACCTGCAATACTACAATGGCCCATCAGTAAGATAAATATTCAGTCCTGCTACCAAACTTATGCAACAGCTTTTCTTGTTCATGATACAGTTCCATTTTTCATCTTGACCTTAAACAATGATAGGGGACGCACACGTGAGGTAATATTTTTTACAAAATTAATTATATGTTTATAGTGACCTCAAACACTTGATTAGTCTATCAACAAGCACAATGAGTAACACTTTGTCGTTACTATGTGAAAAGGTGAAGCTTTTACACTGATAACCAGAGACACAGGACAGGGAGGTTCAGACGGTGTCTCTCTGTTTACTGAAGGTGTAATTTTAATAAAACTGAGTTCCATTTATTGCAAGGCAAGGACAACACATCTAATTTTTTACTGCTGTGTTGTTCTATGTTTACAGTGAAATTATCCATACCTGAATATTAAAAACAAGGGGAAAAATAAAGACAAACTACATGTGACAAAATATAACCTAACACATATAATACATCTGGCTTGAAAAGAGTAGCATAATCTCTTTTTATTAGTGAGTTTTAAATGCAGTCTAACTTTGAGGTACAGGCTTAAGAATTACTATATCATCTGAAAAGCAACAAGCCTTAAAAATTTATTAGAATAAAACAGGGCAATTGGTATTTCAGTGAAGAGTTCTGAAATCTGACATGATTTAAATAAGATAAAAAGAGAAAAGTATAGAAGGTACTTCATTTTGTTTATAGAATTCTACAGGCAACTTCAGGCACAAATCTGTAGCATAAACCATATTTTTTCCCTTTTACGTTACACTATCTGGGCACATATAAAAAGCAGTATATTAAAAAGCTCAACACTTATGCTGCAGGCTGTGGAAAGGTAGCAATAATGCATAGCTAAAAATAAAGAACTCCTTGTATGAAGATGAAAAGATAGAGCAAAAGTTCAATGAGGTCACAGAGATACAGAAAAGAAAAGGAAAAGCTTTGCACAGAACTATCTGACTTGAGCAGGACACACTAAGAGATTAGAAGAACTGAAGAACTCAAAGCAATGCCTGCAGAAGGAATCATTTTTCCCATTTTAAAGTTTCTTCACTGAAATATTGTAGGCCTTTTTCAAGTAATAAATGAGTAGCCTCATGAGTAACACCTTTGTCACTTTAATTAAATTTAAGATATAAATGCTATAGCATTATACAAAAAAAATGCTTTAATTTATTAGCACATTTAATCAGCTCACTATGAGAAGATATACAGCATAATAACTTCTCATTCTGATAAAGACTTTAATACCTTCTTGATTTAACACATTGTGAGAAGAATGATTAAATACCCTAAGAACGATGCCAGTAAAACCCGAATGTATCTGTAAATCTGAGTGACTGAGGACTTTTTAATTTCCTTTTCTTCTGTACGTTCTTTCTCTGTACCAATTCTCTTTGCTGTACAGTCTACATTTAAATGCACACCTTAATGAAAATTTTAGGATCAAGACATGGAAAAGTTCTTGTACTTGTCCAACCAGAATAAATCTAAGCAGTAAATGAAAATAAAATAAAAATAAAATAAAATAAAA